>JBBPOF010000625.1:0-19606 GCA_038091315.1 Porphyrellus cyaneotinctus | reverse complement strand
GCAACTCATCAAGGCAGCTCACGACCTCGAGATGCTCAATGACATTGCCGAAACGTGGGCCGCCAAGGACTCGTAGCCGTATAACCCAACTTTGTACATACACTACACAGTCTCCCGCCATGGGCGTAATGCAAAACCGAATCCATGAAACAAGACTATTTATTTTGTCCAGCCTGGCCCCACCCCATGAGCTGAGACGTAGGCCTGGACAACTTTACGTATTCCTTCCAATTTAGATCATGCAGAGCTACTAGGCTTAACGTGCATATCTGACTGTGTACCGCGTAACATATACATTGTATCGCGCTGAGATGTGTGTCGCGCGGACAATGTGTATATCGCTCGGACATTTGTGTGTGGTGCGTCATAGGCGCCTAGGTGGCAATAGAAGCAAAAAGTCACGGAATTGAACTTGCAAGCAAGGTAAAGTACCAAGACATCTTTGCTACTCATTTCCTTCGTGTCTCACTCAATCATTGGCATTAGACACGATTGGTTATGGGCACGACTCACATTATCGCAGGTAGTGCGACCCTCGGAACTTGTTCCATGATGCTCATTAGTAATCCTACTAGTACCCATACGTACTCATCGTCACTCAGAACCTCACTGCACTGGAGAGCTTCGGTGTCATTGTGCCTCGTCAACCTCTGAGGGTGGTCGGGATATGCGTTGAATCCACGGCTCAGTGGGCCACCTTTGAGGATGGTAGGGCCCTCACGACAAAGTGTGTGATTAGCGCAGATGATGCGCGCCATTATTTGCGCTCGCACCTATGTCGTCTCACAGCATGTAGGTCCTCGGTATGGCCAGGAGATCTAACGAACGCCAAGGAAGAACCAGACCACAATCTCGCTCAAGTGGCTACTGCCGACTCAGGTTCTGATTCTAGCTCACTCATTCATCTGATCTTTCCCTGTCTAACGGGGGCTGTATCTTTTCGTGGTCTCATGTCCTGTCGATGTGCACTGCAGGATACAACACATCACCATTATAACTGAATGAATCCATCATCAGAGCGCCTTGCGCAGGCCACTTCGCTGATCGATTGCCCTGACTCGGATTCTCACGGGGCCTGGAGCTCCGTGGACTAGTATATCATCCATGTGTAGAAGTCTAGGGAAATCCTCAAACGGTCTGCAGCACACAGAACGGGAACAGGTACGGCAGCCTTACGTATGTTTGGTCCATGCAAGTTCGGAGACGTCGGATGCTCAAGGGATCCCACCATCTCTGCGGCACGCTAAACAGTTGTTGTACATCGGCAGTCGCGTCGTCCTCGGAGCTGAATGAATGTTTTGGCCATTGGGAGATTCCGACGCCGTATAAAGGCGAAGACCAAAAACGGTAGGTGGCGAGACTACGAGAAGCCTTGGATGTCACTAGAAGTCAGCAGCAATGAGGCAAGTGGGTGTACATATTCACTGACATGCATGAAGGAAGCCGCCCTCTGTCCGACGTAGGCGTAGCCGGCATGCGGCAGCGACCCTGATGCAGGCTCTAGCGAGCGGTATATAGGGCCCTGTAAGTCATCCTCTCCCGAATAGGTCCCTCTTCAACACGATGTTACCTGATAGAACCACTGTTTTAATTATCGGTGCTGGCCCGGCAGGCCTCGCCGCCGCTCTTTCCCTCCTCCGCCACGGCGTCCAAGATCTCATCATAGTCGACGCCATGTCACAGGCGAGAAACAGTTCCAGAGCTGTCGCAATCCATGCTGCTACCTTGGAGGTAAGTCATTTGTGCTGTTCAACATTTCTGTGTCTAAGTAAAATACAGGCGCTGGACACGATCGAGTGTGGGGACGAAATCGTATCGCAGGGCATTAAATATACTGCGTTCGACATCAGAACTCGCTCCACAAAGCTTATTGGTACCCATATCGGGAATCTCAGGTCATACACACAACACCCATACACTCTCATCGTCACCCAGAATCTCACTGAACGTGTTCTCGAGAAGAAGCTAGAGAGCTCCGGTATCATTGTATATCGACCTCTGAAAGTGGTCGGGCTGAGTCCCAACCCGTCAAACCCACTCCTTATCGACGTTGCGTTTGAGAATGGCAGAGTAATCACGTCAAAGTATGTGATCGGTGCAGATGGTGCGCGCTCTGTTGTAAGGTCTTTTTTGATACTTCCACTTGAATATGGTCTCATGGCACATACTAGGTCCGCACTTTGGCCGGGATAGATTTCTCAAATCCGATGAAGGGAGAAGCAAACAATAACCTTGCTCAAGCGGTCATTGCCGACGTCACTTTTGAAAATGTGGATATAGATCAAAGTACAATGAGCGGTACTTTGTCGCCGGGCAATTTCTTCATTTGCTTCCCCTTGCCTTCCTCCTTCAATGAATCCATAGCCGCTCAGGGCCAGGTGCCAATTTCTGAAACAGTGTTCCGCGTCGGGTGCGGTGTACCATTGGAAGAAGGAGATATCCCTCGTTCTCCCCCGAAGGAATATCTCCAAAACCTCATCGATCGCTTCGGACCGTATCATCTCGCGTCAAACGCCGCTGCGAGCCTCAACTCAAAGCCAATGAGTATCAAAGACGTCATTTGGTCTTCGCGTTTCCGTAACCATTCCGCAGTTGCTGACGATACGTTTATTCGTCTGGTCTCCGGAGAGTCAGGGAAAGGGGGCGTTGTTCTTCTCATTGGTGACGCTGCTCACATTCATTCTCCTGTTGGTGGACACGGGATGAATCTCGGCTTGCGAGATGCCATCTTGCTCGGCGAATGTCTTGCGGACCACATCCGTGCTACCGAGACCATGCCACTTGTAGAAGCTGACGAGATTCTGAGCGACTTCGCCAAGGCACGACGTGCACGCGCGCTCGAAGTGATTGGGTTCACGCAAGGCCTTCTGTCAGTCTTCGGCATGAAATACCGAGAGAGGATAGCGTGGTGGTGCCCGATTGACTCTGCGACGGTTCGGGCTTGGGTGTTGTGGGTACTCGGCCGTATCCCATTCATTCAAAGGAAAATGGCGTGGGAGCTGAGTGGGTTAAGCAGAAGGTAGGGGAGACCGGATGGAGAGACCCTTGCAGACTTGTACAAGATATATCGATTGTCATACTACGTCTTATTACTAGCTGAGACCACTAGGAGATGCATCATGAACTTCTGGCTCTTCCGTCACCCAGATCTGGCCTTGTATTCAAAATATCAGTTTCTCCAGTACTTGTACTTGGGCTTTAACTTCAATCAACTTGTATGGATTCAAAGTCCTGATTTATCAGTGGAGCTGGTGCTGATCTGCTCGACTTACCTATGTAATAGTCTGATGTCTATCGATTCGCATCTGTGCATGCTATGCTGCGGCGTCGTGACTCGGACAGTGCTAGAGAAGTTGACTCATATGTTCAATCGGCTCGCATCATCCTCCGTCTCCGAGTCGGACGAACGAACTTGAAGGCATTACAATACGTAGCGCCCCGGAGCCCACGTTTGACGTGCGCGAATCGAATCCCGTCGATATGCACTGCAGGGTAATAAGTAGTCTCCATCATTCCGATCGGACTCTTCGGCATCTTAAGTTGAGACGGCGGTGCACAAGCACGTACACTGTAACACCCAAACTTGAATGTTTCGATGGCGGGGAGAACTTGACACGACCAATTCTAACTTGCCCGCTTCAAGATAAGCTGGTGGGGTTACGAGTTTGCAGCTCAGACATGATCAAACTACCGATCCATTGTGAGGTTACTGGTCTCAGAGAGAGAGTCAAAGAACACGCAGTGTAACGGACATGATTTGTCATACAAGGCTATCCCGGGCCGCACCGATCAAATGACGGAGACAACAGCGACCGAACACCGTTCAACGCATCACGGAATCCTAGTTTCCTGCAGTCAGAATGACTTTGTATATAAGGCCAGGCCTTCGTTGCATCTTTATCATACTTCGTACACATTGTCTACATGTTCAAGTCTCTTCCCGATAGAACAACCGTCCTCATTGTAGGTGCTGGTCCAGCTGGACTCGCCGCCGCCCTCTCTCTCCTCCATCACGGCGTTCAGGACCTCATTATAGTAGACTCCGTATCAGAGGGCCGAAACAGTTCTCGAGCCGTCGTAGTTCATGCTGCCACTCTAGAGGTAAGTCGTCTTTTTGTTGTCCGTTTTCTTCGTGTATAGCTTATATCTACAGGCCTTGGACACGATCGGCTGTGGAGACGACATTGTCTCGCAGGGCACCAAAACTACTGTGTTAAACCTTGGGACTCGTTCGAAAGACCTGCTTAGTCCTGATGTCGAGAGTCTCAAATCGTACACTCGACATCCATACGTTCTTGTCATCCCTCAGAACCTTACTGAACGTGCACTAGAGAAGAAGCTAACCAGCCTTGGTGTCGCCGTGCATCGACCCTTGAAAATGGTTGGGTTGAGGCGCAATTCGTCAAATCCGCAACTCACCGACGTTACCTTTGAAGACGGTAGGGTGATCACGGCGAAATATGTCATTGGCGCCGATGGTGCGCGCTCTGCAGTAAGCACCCTTGCATTCTTTGCACTCGAATCTTGTCTCATATCATGTAGGTCCGCACACTCGCTGGGATAAATTTTTCCGATCCAACAATTGTCGAGGGAGAAGCAAGCAACAACCTGGCGCAAATGATTCTCGCTGACGTTACTTTCGACACCACCGACGGAGCTGCCCTCGCATCAAGTATCACATTGTCTCCAAACAGCCTCTTCCTCTTCCTCACCTTACCACCTACTTTCAACGAATCTCTAGTTGCCGAGGATATGGCCTCCATTTCTGAGAGAATATATCGTATCGCGTGTGGTGTACCCCTGGAGGAAGGTGAAATCCCGCATTCACCTCCCAAGGAATACATACAAAATCTCGTCAACCGGTTCGGACCCCATCGCCTCTCATCAGACCCAACTGTCAACCCCAACCCGAAACCAACGTGTATCAAAGACGTAGTCTGGTCTTCGCGTTTCCGTAATCATGCAGGGATCGCTGATACCACATTCACTCGCCTTGGCTCCGGAGAAGGCGGCGCCATTTTTCTCATTGGCGATGCTGCTCATATTCATTCTCCTGCCGGTGGTCAGGGAATGAATCTCGGCTTGCGAGATGCCATCTTCCTTGGAGAAGCGCTGACGAAGCACATCCATGCTTCCGAGACCAAGTCGCCCTACGAAGCCGACGCGATTCTCCGCAAATTTGCCACCGAGCGGCATGCTCGTGCGCTAAAAGTGATCAAGCTCAGTAAACGTATCCTGTCAGTCGAGGGCGCGAAGTACCAAGACAGGATGGCTTGGTGGTTCCCGGTGGACTCTGAAACAGTCCGGGCTTGGGTGCTGTGGGTGCTCGGACGTATCCCCCTTGTTCGAAGGAGAATCGCGTGGGAGCTGAGTGGACTAAGCAGGAGGTAGGAGCGATGGAGAGGATTTGATTATTTTTTCCATACTGTCTGTTCCAATAAGCATAACCATTATTATACTTATAGCATCGAGTTGAATCTGAACACATCTCACTTGTCCCTTCAAATTGCGTGCAGTTTGACAAGCCGGAACTACGCGCGACACCAAGCAATGTGTTCCTAGTTTTTTATCCATCGGACAACCTAATTCCCCTGACTACAATTTGTTGGTCACCGTTTGCCAAGAGCTTGGCTTGGTCCGCCAACTCGTTCCTGAATCAGTTCACCGAGCTGGTCGACGAAGCAGCAACGCGAACCTTCGCCCATCTCGCCTGTCACGGAGAACAAGTACACGGGCGGCCTTAACTCGCACTTTGCATGACGGCGGTCTAACGTTGGACATCATCCAGAGTCAAGAAACCGAGTTTGCATTCCTCTTGGCATGCAAGACGGCCAAGGGCGACATGAATGCGACGGACGAGGTGATCCATTTTGCCGCGGCGTTGCAGTTCCCTGGCATCAGGAACGTCGTGGGGACGATGTGGTCGGTGGATGATCAGGTGGTGGTTTATATTGTGGAGGCGTTTTATCGTGGATAGTGCGCGAGGATGGGGTACTCGATCCTTCTCGCGCTATGAGGGATTTGCGGCTACGAGAGCGACGAAGGACAAGGTCCCCTTGGACCAGCGGATCACATTTTGAGATGAGGTGGTTTTGGGCGCTAGCGCACCACTTTTAGCAGGTCTGAGTATTTGAGTTTCTCTCGTATCATAGCAAGACCAACAGTCTTGATTTCAGTACGTCGTAGAGCAACAGTCATTCTGACCACGAAATAGGCAAAGCCTTATTTCTGTATATCGCCCATCTCAAGAATGTTGTCTGGCTCAATGGTTCGCGGCTCCCTGCCAAAGGGCTACTGACTTGATCATGCATAGGAATGAAATACAAAAAGGATATCACCGACGACTCCTGGCTGCAATTCTTCTGCTTTTTCCAGGCCGCCTACTTCCACCCGTTCGTTTGCCACCGCTGACTGTCCGTTTCCCCGCAACTGCAGGCCTATCCCTGGGCGGACGACCGCGATCTCTGGAGCCGCTCTGGCTCTTCGGACGTTTTGCAGGACGATCAGAGATAGCATCTTCGACGGCGATGTCGAAAGCCTCTCCATCCGTGTCTCGATTATCAAGTGCACCTCTGCTTTCTATGTGACGAAAACGTCAGACATTTCGCCCGACCTTGGAAAAATCTCGCAGCCTACTTCGTTTGAGTGATTTCAGACGCTCTTCCATGTCTTTCTTCCCCTTCTCCCTCTCGCGCTGCTTCTCGAGCTGCACTTGTTTACCAAACTTTTTGGCTGCGCGTTCTTTTCGCTTTTCCTCGGATTTTTTGATTCCAGCACGTTCGTCGAGTAAGCCCGATCGAATGCGTTCCATGTGGGCATCTGACTTGACCATTTCGGCGAAATAGTCGGAAGGACGGGTGAATGGGAGTGAATGGGATGCTGCAAGCGTCCGAGCATGGCCTGCCGTGTACAATGCTTGTTTGTAGCTGAAAAAAGCGAACGAGAGGGTGGTGAAGAAGTAGATAGATCGGATGGAGACGTTTGCTTACAATGCGAGCTCGCGATTCAGATCATCGTCGACGTCAACCTCGATGGTTTCTGGGTAAGTTACGACTAATGTATCCGTCCATGGTAATGAAGGATCGAGTTGAATGGACTCGCGTATTCGACGAAGGGCGTCCTATGATAAAAATGAGTAAGATGGAGCAATTGAAATCGGTGACCAAAGACGCACGGCATTGTTGATTTCGACTTTTTGTTTCGGTATGGCATCATCATCGAGAACAACTTCCTCCATGTCGTCCTCGTCTAGGGCGACCTCCTCCTCATCGCTCTCTTCATCCTCAACGTCTGGTTCTGACTCTGGTTCTGGTTGTACAATTTTTTTGGTGTTCTTCGCCATGGCTTGTGTTGGTCGTCCGACGTCAAGCGCCCCCTTTGCATTTGACTACCGGATAAGGAAACTGATGGGCTGAAATCTTTTCGACTTGAACGCCAACGCCTTCGACGTCCAGAGCCCTTGTACTCACCATGGTGAGCATTTTTTAACGACCAGTGTCTCCAATTGACCCTGTATGACCTTGATCAGCGACCCATCCTATTGCAAGGCAAGTGTTGCTTCATATGACTTCTTCGCTAGGAACTCCATGCAAGTCAGGTCACGAACGGTCTCTGACCCAGATAAAATTCAACGCCGAAGGAGATCTCCTTTTCTCATGTTCAAAAGATCACATCATCAACGTCTGGTTCTCTCATAACGGCGAACGGCTTGGGACATATGATGGTCACAACGGGACAGTGTGGACGATCGACGTCGATTGTGAGCTTAAAATCGCACGTGTATTCCATCAAAAGAGGGCTCACTCGAGCCAGCACAATCTAGATTTCTTGTTTCGGGTTCCGCAGACACCCAGCTACGTCTATGGAACGTCTCGAACGGAAAATGTCTGTATGTTTGGGAGTTCCCGACCGCGGTGAAACGAGTCGTGTTCAGCGATGACGACGATAAAATCGTCTGTATCACCGAACAACATATGGGGCACCAGGGTGCCATCCGCGTTTTTAGATTAAATCGCGACGGCGATGGAACGAATCGTTCGTCCGCCTTCTTTGATGCCACACTATCTTGCTCATGCCTGTTATAGAATCAAGCGAACCGGAAAACATGTTTCATCCCGTTGGCTCTAAAGCTACAGTGTGCGCGTTTACCTACACGCCCAACATCATCCTCACCGGACATGAATCTGGGAAAGTCGCACTTTTCGACGTCGTCACCGGGACGGAAATTTTGAACAACGAGCGTGCGCACATGGATACCGTTACCGATCTTCAACTGTCACCGGACCGCACTTACTTTGTGACGAGTAGCAAGGACAAGACTGCACGAGTCAGTTTTCCATTTTGTTTTCTCCTCTCGGCGCAACTCACGTCCCTCCCTTCAAGTTACATGATACCAAAACTCTACGTGTGCTCAAGACGTATTCTACAGAGACACCGCTCAATAGTGCAGCACTCGCACCAAACAAGCCCTATGTGAATACGAGTCACCTTTATTGCAGTCCCAATCTTGAACTAAAATTAATCCAGGTTCTTCTCGGCGGCGGACAGGAGGCGATGCAAGTTACAACGACGTCTTTGCGACAGGGTAAATTTGAAACTCGTTTCTGGCACAAGGTATTCGAGGAGGAGGTAGGGCGGGTAAAGGGTCATTTCGGGCCCGTGAATACGTCAGTCGCTCCTTGGACGCGTGAATAGTTTATTGATTGTATACTTAGTATCGCAGTTCACCCTTCCGGAACTTGTTACGCGTCCGGTGGCGAGGATGGTTTCGTACGGGTCCATCACTATGAGGAATCATACTTCCGGGCTAAACCTTATGGTGACTTGGAAATCGAAGATTGACCGATAACCTGTATCATAGTTCCCAACGACAAGGGAATGTACCACTGGTTCTGACGATCAAAGTTTTACAAGCACTAGGGCTGAACAATATGTATCCAATAGGTAAAAGGGGTATACTCAAGCACCTATATGTACGAACGCGATTCTCTGTACTAAGGGCACATCCTTTCCAACTGCCTTCAGCGCCTCGTTGAGGGATCTCGCAGGGTTCGTATGCTGCATCGATCCACCCGCCTTTAGAATACTCTCCTCATAGAAAGCAGCTGTCACTCGCCGCATCACCTCATCATCAACCGGCCAAAGAGTTCCGATGACGCTCCGGACGCCCGAATACTGCAATGAAGCAGCGAGATGCACCATCTCTTCCAGCTCAGTATCGTCCTGTCTGCGACACTGTCCAGACAAGAACGCAAACTCTGCTCGAGGTTGCGCCTTGGAGATGTCCTGCAGCGACAGCGTGCCATCTCTCGTCTCGAATCCCGATTGACACGGTACGACAGCGTCTTGCGAAGCAGGACATGCTAGATGGAGCCACACCGGCTCTCGAAAGGCGGCAAGAACGGCATCCGAGGTCACCTCTTCGCCTTCCATGCGCCTAAACGGCGTGCTTGGGGGAATGCGGTTCCGTAACAGATCTAGGTCATAGCACGTCTCGTCGGACGCGATATGTCCAATTGCGACGATCGTGGGAACCGCTTGACTGGTCAATAATTGCTTCGATTTTTTACTTTTGAGGAAGCCTGGGACTATGCTCGAACGTCGGGACCGTGGGGGTTCGGGTGTGGTCCGGGTTCTGGCGCGTATCAGGGCTTGGAGGGTAGGCGTGTACGAGGAGATGTATACTTGTGATAAACCTGGCTCGCCGTGTCTATAGGGTCCTGCGGCATGGAGGGGTATTGACGTGAATGGCCCCGCGGGACACCACCAGATGCGGGAACCCCTCGGAGTATGGAGTGATAAATGTTGGATAATTGGAGAGACGATGAGATCCCACAGCTCGGTCAATAGATCTTCCAGGACTTCTTCGCCGCAGTCGGCGGTAATGAGGTTCCGAGTAAGCTCCCGAAAACGCGTCGCCATCCGGGACACATCCCTAGATGCCACCTGTGTAAGGGGAACGTGGGTAGGTGGGGTATTGTAATGCAATATGAGGGCGTCGCAGGTGTGTTGACTGGCATTGAGGACGATGACCGGGCCATCTAATGCAGCCTTGTCGAGCTCAGAGAAGGAGGTGAGTTTGAGGAAGGATTTGAAGCCCTCGACGCGCCTGATCTGTTCCACAACCGTTTCCCGTTCTTTCATCAAGGGTCTGATGTCCTTGGACGATTTTGAGAGCCTAGGGACCTGTTCTAGCTGAAAGGAGAGGCGCTCAAAGTAGTCCGCCAGCGACGCGCCATGCTCTCCCGTGAGCCGCAGCTCATCCAAGCACGTCTGGGCTCGCACCAGCTGGGACCACAGAACAGATCTACCCCCCTCCAGAATTTCGACTGCCTCCATCAGTTCCTGGAAACGCAGTGCAAAGGAAGCACCATCGTACGCCAGGTTGGCGCCATATATCCTGGCTAGGCGCTGTCGGAGCTCAGGAGAGCGCGTTGCCAAGATGCGGTGATTGACCAGACGGAGTGTGCTGCGGTACACGTCGACACCTGAACGGTGGCCATACATCTCGGTGTCCCTGACCCATTGAAGACATGTGCGAATCGCGGGAAACGAAGGGCAACCAGCGACGCTCATACTTAGTTCATGATGCCCAAAAGCCTCGTTGAGATCGAAGGGCTTTTGTTCGAGGAGAAAGCGGAGGTAGTAGGTCGAGGCAAGTTCCGTGTAGACGTCTGAAATGAGTGGGTGGCCCAAAGTGCACAGCTCCTTGGCGAAGCGGAGATGATGGAATATTGGCTCAATATCCTTGACCTCCCAAGGGAGGATGCGTGCCTTCAAGATGCGAGCGAGCAGTAGACTACAGGCTACTCGTAACAAATCCGATGAGTACTGCATGTTCATGGCGGTGCTGCAGTAAAAATGTGCCGCATCAAGGTCGAATTCGTTCCCGATCTCTTCAAAACGCAGTAAGAGGGAGGACGCAAGAGTTTGGTACGATGTTGCTTGATCTAGATGAGTAAGGGATAGCAGGTCCAACGCTTCGCGGCAATAGGAGATGGACATGTCCAAGTCGACCATTCCTCCACATATCCTAAAACGTGTCTCCAGACCACTTGCGCTCCTTTGGAGGATTCCCGCGCGACGGGGATCGTCTTGCGGAATCTCGATCAGCGCTTCGTTGTAAATGTCAATGGCAGTGTGAAGGTCGTCGGGATCGCGGAATTGTTCGAAGCGAACATCTAGGCATACTCCCAGTGCCTCGAGCGTGATCACGCGACGTGATGCGTTCATTGAGTGAATCTCCAAGGCGAAAAAGTGCTTCTGGATCGCCTCCTCGAGATCGTTTAAGCTCCCTAGCCTTGAGAAGCGGAGGAACAAGGCATCCCCTAGATTGTCCAAAAATATCCCCTCCTCTTCATGATCAGAGGGAAGGAGATCAAGGGCAGTCCGGTAGTGCTCGATTGCGAGCTCGAGGTCAACGAGGTCAGCTTTTAGTTTATAACGCATCATGAGTGCGTCCGCTAGATCATAGAATGCCATAAATTGCAGCGAATCTTCGACAGACCCCGATTCGAGCGCGGATTGGAAGTTCTTCACCGCATTTTGCAGGTCCTCGGCGTCACCATGCCATTCGAAACGTTTGATGAGTGCAGAGGAGAGGCATGAAAGTGCGAGGAGACGGTCTGGATGACCGTCGCTCATGCCCTGTAATGCGATATTCGAATATTCAATGCAAAGTTCTATGTCCTTTGGATCTTTTTCCAACTTGAAGCGCGATAAGATGGCATTGGCGAGATTATAGTATGCTGAGGACGTGTTTTCTGCAGGGGAAGAATCCACCACGGCATAATACTCGCGAATTGCATCGCTGAGATCTGAATTGTTTCCGGAGTGCTGGAATCGGGAGAATAGAGCACTGGCGTAGTTCATGAGGGTGATCAAACGCCCATCAGGAGGAAGCGCGGAAAGTGCCGTGTGAAAACTTCCGATTGCCAGTTTGATGTCTTTCTCCATGCGGAGCTCTCCGTACCGAATAAGTAACGCAGTAGCGAAGTTGGACAACGTGTTGGCTCGCCCGGGATGTCCAGGAGGGCGAAAATCCAAGGCTGTGACATAGCACTCCACCGAATGGTCCAGATCGGCTAGATCACCATGACGCCGAAATCGGATGGATAGTGCATTGGCGAGATTACTGAGCAACTTGCTCTGAGTGTCGTTAGGTAATGTGGTGGATGACCTGGCTAGCGTCAATGCCGAGCGGTAGTGAACAATGCACAAGCTGAGGTCAGAGGGATTGCCCTGCGCTTCATAGCGCGAATGGAGATTGTCAGCCAGGCAAACAAGTGTATCGAAATCCTATAGATCGGTTCAGTCAAGATTGAAAGATATTGAGGATTGTTACAAGCTAGGCTCACGCTCATCACTGCAATCAGCGTGAATCTGCTTTGCTGAAACGTTTCCAGTAGTCGTTATACGCCCGTATTGCGGGAAAGAAGTGGGCAAAAGTGCGCTCCCATACCCAACACCATTTGAGATATATGTGTGAGCTATTGCGTTAAATGGATCAAGAAACGATTGATGTAGATTTACGTCACCTGCCATCAGTCCAAGAACCATCACAGTAGGAAAATTAAACAATGTCCGCAGTGAAACTTGGGATTCAGAAACGGGGTGCATGATGTCTGGAAGTGGATCTGGTTCGGGAAGAGAACCCACTTGGTTTACGACCACAAAACAACGAACCTGTACAACGAAAATCACAGAGAGTAAAAATTCTCGTCATCATGGCAACGAACGTGAAATCATATTTCCGTGGGTAGCTGGCCCAGAAGTGGTATCTTTCGGGACCGAACCAACCAAGTGCAACTTAAATTGTATATACTACCAGTGTGTGGAGTGTGAACACGAGCCTAGAAATCCCAACAGTTTCGTCGACTGACACCACTAGTGAAAAACTGACACAAAGTTCGTATGTACGACGATATACGCGTGTGATGATCACTCGACCCAATCTCGTCATGGCTTTATTAAAATTCTGAATGTCACCATCCTTCTAAAATATTACTCAACTGAGTCCAGCCGCCCCCGTTCATCATGAGCATACCGACATTCTCGGAGTATCGTCCGAACTACCCCCGCACATTTGATTCGAGGGAGAAAATTTTCACGTTTTACCATTGTACACAGTCAGCTTACTGCCCTGATATGTGACTTGAAGCTCACATGCAAGTAAATACTCAGGATAATCCTCCACAAACCAAGAGCGACTTCTTACCAGTAATCATGTTTGCTCGTTTTGCGCTGCACTATTCGTTGTAACTGGTGCCATCGCTGCAGCTGCCTCAGCTTATAAGCCGTGGTGTCCGGTCGTCTGATATTGGGCAGTCTCCTACTGGTTGGCAGGAATTAGACTGCACGCCAGTGACGGAAAGTGTGTCTACAATGCTAAGTCATCCAGGGAGTCTTCCTTCTTACATAAGTGTGACTAATCACGGAAGCAGCCGTAGTTCCGCAAATCATAGCTTTGGT
The DNA here is from genome assembly GCA_038091315.1 of Porphyrellus cyaneotinctus. Taxonomy (NCBI): domain Eukaryota; kingdom Fungi; phylum Basidiomycota; class Agaricomycetes; order Boletales; family Boletaceae; genus Porphyrellus; species Porphyrellus cyaneotinctus. The sequence continues at coordinate 6,136 of JBBPOF010000625.1, read as the reverse complement.
CCTACGTTCACTAGATCAACTAGATCAACTCAACAGTCACCACTGGCAACAACTGGAGATCTAACTGGACATTTATATTGGCAGGAGTACACCTCTGCAGGTGTGCGTGCTGAACCCATCAAGAACTGGGTGCATAGTGCCTACCTGTGCTTTATAGGCTGCGTCATCCCCACCTTCTCCAGATACGGAACCGCGAAAAGAGGGCTGACGGCCACTCGAGTCGCATAGGGCGCGAGCAATTTGAACCGTTCCGACACAGCAAGAGCAGAAAGGACTCTTTGGGATCCGCGCCAGCATCCGGATACAATGGAATCGACCGATGCGTCAGGTACTCGCAGGACGGTCTGTGCTTCCAGGTTCAAGTTCGGCACCGTTCGACGAGCGACGGAAGAACGCTTCAGATTCATCTGGATCGATTTTGATCACGACAACTCCAACTTGAAGTACCTTGAGTTGTCTCAGTTTATCCTGAACCGTCTCCGTCCCCAGGGCGATACAGGCGTCAGCGAGGGCTGTGTGTGAACCAATGTCGAGGCGAAGATCAGAGACGAGGATAACGGCGAGAAGCTCTAGCTCTCCTGTAGTTGTGTTCTGCAATACGAAGACAGATTGGACGGGCCCTCCAGCGGCGGATAGCAACCGACTGTGAGGAGAGTCTTTAACGTTCACGAAAGTATCGGGGATTGCTTCTCCCGTAAGGCACGCTCCGCAAGTTACCATGATCTACAAATTCTGGGAGGGCAACTTGAATGGGTCGCCGCTTTGGTAGAGGCAGTACTTGTGTATTGTGACCTCAAGGTATCTCGCCATAAACAACACACTTGGTTCAGTTCATTCAAATCTCGCAATCTCAATCTCAAACACTACTATGCTATCCTACACACCCACATCCAACTTTTTTTTTCTCTTTTCTCTTTTTCGGATCGCGCGCTGGAGATAACATTCAAGAACTTAACGTCAAGGGCCTGACGGCACGGGGTGGCAGAAAGTCCTGCGTTCAAGTGGCAGGGTTATAGCCCCACTGCGCGTCAGGTTGCTGGTAAGAGGCTCCCCTGAGCACAATCTATCAACCGAAATGGATCGTAAGAGGTCTTCTGTGCATTCAAAATGTGTATTACCTGGGTGCGATCATCATCACTTGGCAGGAACCAGACAAAAGCTCCATCCGTGGTCGCGATCCTTGATGAAGGGCAAACCAATGTCAAGCGAGGCAATGCAGGAATTGAATAAGAAGCGCACTGGTACCAACCGCCAGGGATGGGGATCTGTTGCCACTCGTATACTGTATCGCCACCAACGATTCCAGCACCCTGCCAGAACATCCCTAGTTATCCTTGTGCTCTACATGCTTTCTCTACAACTGGACGCACCTCATATTCACCAGAAGGATTCGCATAGGTGCTAGTGCTACTGTTCTGGATGGTGACAAGGTTGCCAGCCCGGGTGACGATCCTCCACTACCAACCAGCAGTGAGTGACTATTGCGTTCTCGACACAAATGCAAGCAGCTGGTACGTACGGATTGGGCATTAGGATTGGGGACAATATGATAGCCCGCGATAGGCCCATGCCTGACATGATCAAGGAGGTCAGCAACACGATTTTGGTGCGCATTGCTGACGATTCTGGATAGGTCGGTCATTGCGAATGATATAACACGTCGATCTCTGGGGAGTACTAGGTGTGTTGATTTACATCTGCCCAGATGAGCCTCGTATTTATACGTTTTCGATCGCTGCCCTTCATCCTATTCCGATTTTTGAATTACGGCGGAGAACAAGCTCGACACCACCTGCCTTCCTGGAGTTGGCAGATACAGGGTCCAAGTGACACCTGACGTGGCGGCGATGGATGGAATAGTACTCATCTAAATATTTGATTTTCTATTTCCTCCGGGCGGAAATGACACGCCAGTTCTTTATGTGATGGATGGCGACCAGTGATGGAGGTGCGATTGTTCGGTCTTTTCTTTCCAGATTTTGAACAACACAGAACCGTCAAATGGAAACAGACTCCGAATCCATGTTCTCAGCGTCTTCTCATGGCAGCTCTCCTTGTATAATCAGAAAATCGGACAATCTTGTGATTTTGAAGTACCGGGGTGCTAGAGGAAGGGAAATGAAGAACTTGAAGTAATCTAGAGGTCGGTTGATCCTGGAACCGAACAGCGCTGGGAGAAACAGAAGCATGACAGGCTGCTGGGCGCACGGTTGTATTCCTCAAGCAGTTAGGCCACCTGTGACAGAAACGAGGTCGAGTTTCCCTCTTGGATCATTCCTACTACTAGGGGCAGAGTTGTGTCAGGTAAGGAATACGTGTCCCAAGATCTGGGGGGCTTTCACCCTATGTCCGACTAGCCAATCTCGCCCACTGGTAAGCCGTTCTTCTCTGGATCGATTGGGCGACGGACGTAATCCGACGCGGCCCCAGAGGGGGATTTCTCCTTCATCAGTAAACTCACATGCTTCTTTATTTGGCTTTACGCGTCTCATCGCATCTTATTCTACTTGTCAAACTATGAACCATGTACAATACTATCATAATTAATTCTAAAACATTAGAAACCTCAGTACACTATATTTTAACAAAAATCCGACTTAGAAACCGGTCTTTGTGTGAGTTTGGGGATGTTGTGATAGTCAGCTAAGGTGAATAAGTTGCATCAAGCCAGATAAAGAGCCGTGTAGGTTCTGCCTTGTATTAAATTTCATTTTCCACTCTTTCAAATCTGCTTACTTAAATAAATAATGCGACGGTGAAGAGCCTCTTGTCGTGCAGTGGCGTTCAGCCGCACCTGCTGACCGTCATCTCCACCCAAAGAAAGCTCATTCGGTAATTGATATATTGATACCGTACGGCGATGGCCGTTGATATGATGATTGCGTGAGTATAAGAATGAATCAGGATGATTTCATAGATCAGCAACTTCTGATTTCTGATGTGTGTGACTTGAACTAGCATTTATAGCATGAACGGCACAGAACTGCAGCTGAATAGGGGCTCGATTCAGCGCAACCAGATTGGCGTGGATTTGTATGTCCAGATAAGCGGAATTGCGCTCCTCGGAATGCCATCGCCCTCGCCAGAGATTTTGGTCGTGATATCCTCGCTCCCCTCACTTTGATCGGGGGTCCACCATGGCTCGCGCCGAGGGCAGAGTTTTTGACGATAGCTACGAGTTCTTGAGAACACGATATGGGACAAATGCCCTGGTACATGTGCGAACGTCAGATCGGAGTTGCACGGGCGGCCCTCGGAACTTCGCATAGTGTTCTTCGCATACGAAACGAGCATTCTCGATAGCTTCCTACACGATTTCGTGTACGTTCTGTCAAATGGGAGCCGTGCATGGGGAAATCACAGATGATGCCCACGTAATCCTTGTGTGGTAACAACGTCGAACATTCAGTGCCACGTCTAAACGCGAGTCAACAAGGAGCGAAACCCACGCACGGCACAGACCACTCACATTGTCCAATCAAGAACCGCAGCCTAGCCATGCCACGTGCGATCACCGCTCCAATTTCCGGCCACATCTTCCTGCCCGGCGACGCCATCGTGAGTCATGGAAGAGCAAGAGTAGCCCAAGGTCGCGTCATAGTGCGAAGCACACACTACGCCACGACCACCGGCGCTTTGGCTGTGCTTCGTCACTCGCGACAACGGCGTTCACGACGACGACGGGCCATCCATCACTGACCTCTTCTCCGACAACACCGCCGCTATTGCGATTGCGAGAGAAACTCGCTTCCATGGTCGCAGTCGCTAGTACATCGGGATCCAGTTACATTTCGTCGCGAACGCGTCGAGGACGGAACATCCGCAACCGCACACGTTCCGACAAGCGACATGCTCGTCGACAGTGTTACAAAGCTGCTCGCTTGCGAACCACATGAACCATATTCTCCCACTTCCCGCTATCTCCGGTCTGATCATGGGTGAGAGCAGATACATACTATTAAGCTTCGCACGATACACTTACTAAGTTTCCTTTTATGGACATCATTGTTTGATGTACTAAGCCGTCGCGCACACTGCACGCCTCGATTGGAGGTGAGCCCACAGCTACTTACACTCCGATCTACCTTACTCACATAGACTAGTATTTACTCCCGTTGTCTAGCATGTCCGGTTTCTCAGGCTTTTCAACTGAAATCGCTTACGAGGCGTGCTGGAAACCAGGACTCAAGCGTTAGAAAGGCATCATACACCTGTCAAGCGCCCTTTTAGCGCGCAGGTTCTCGATTTGTCTCGATCCAAGTACGATCGATCTGAAGTTGATAGGTAAGCATCGCACTGACTACGCCATGCGCCTGTAATCCAAGTCGGGGACAACTAGCACCGTTGCATCCGCGATCTGAGCGTACAGCAACGGCACCGTAAAAGTTCCAACTCGGCCGTGGGCTACCAATGTGGTATGTCCGCAGCATCTCATCAGTTCATAATTTTTCTTAACCCCGCCGCACAACTGAGTCCCATCCCCACTCACCACAAGCCCAGCAGATGGGATCTTCACCGCACCGACCTCGATTACTTGCCACAAATCGTTTCAAGGAGAGAAACATTGAGCTCGGCAGATCTTTTACCGTGACCATATTCGTATAGCCAGTTTCTCTTATAAGGGACTCTGCAAAGACAGCAGAGACATCATCATCATCTCTACAGACAAAAGCAATCCTCTTAAACATGTTGGCTCGTTATATCTCCGTCTTCGTTGCGCTGTTCGCCATGACGGGCGGCGTCGCTGCTGACTGCTTGACGCTATGCTGTGAGACTGCCTGGCAGGTATGTCGTAGTGTCGCCTGCTGTCGAGCCATGTTGACATGTGCTTTACCAGGGCTCAGATGGCTTATGGCAGGGAACGAGCTGCATGTCCTACAGCCCATGTGGCGCTAGCTACACTAAGCTATGCTGTTATAATAGGGTGAGTAGCTAAATCTGCCAGTGGCAACCCTCGCAATCGGTTTATCTGACTTGAACGTGTAGGACAACGTTGGCAATGCAAGCGATTGCGTTGGACCCCTCTAGACCTGAACTTTTCGGAGAGGAATCTAAGTAGGATGCGGAACGAATGCGTTCATATACTAGTTCTTCCTTGGGTTCCGGAGGCTGACCAAAGCTCTAAACAATGAAGAGCATAATAATATATGTCCCAAATATGACTCGCGGCGGCGTGATACAAATTAAGTATCTAGGTTGGCTATACGCTCGGATGTTTCAAGTCAGAAGCTTCCTGGGGCAATCTCCGGGTCTGTCGGGGGACGGCGGGTCTGGACAACAAACTGGGGTGGGAAAATGATGGGTGTATAGGGTGGGTGTTTTAAAGCCTGAAGCAATGCTGCAGCGGGGGACTGCCTAATGGTTGGGAGGGATCAATATGTACGCCGGATGAGAAGCGTGAACGTACCAAGCTTTGTTGCTAGGCTACCTCCCGCAACTCTCGCAAGAGATCGAGTGAACATGCATACCGGCGGTAGTACTCCTCCGCAGCCTGGCGTGCGTACCGAACCCATCAACATCCGCGCTTTGCGGAGACGTATCTAGCACATGGAACAGATGGGGTCATGGCTCATTGGTTCTCCTTGACTCCTGGGTCCTCAGATTTGCTTGGTACTTGCAACTCGAAATATAGCAACTCAGTTCGCGGGGATTATTCACTAAATAGCCTGCGGATACTGTGCACCATTGGTTTTGTTTTTTGGGTTTACCTTTACCTTGCCCGCTCCAGAAAATCTCACCAGATCACCAAGGATTATCCCGGGAAGACGATCTTTTTGAGACCGGGCGCGCTAGACAGATGTAATGAATACTCCAGTTTAGTGGAGGAAAGCAGGAGTGTGACGTGACACGTAAATATATGAGCGGTGTCCATGAAAGGAAACGTAGTAAAGTGTACCGTACGAAACTAAATATTGTAGCAGACGGGCTGCTCTCCAACAGATCTTTCACTGGCGGAAATGTATCACTGCAATGTTCAGCGACAGTACCGTGTAACTATCGACTCGGCCGCATTTGAAGGGGACCCGTGAATGCCGGTATGGAATGTCTTCTGCATCACAATTCAATTCTTAGGTGCGTCGCTCAACTGAGTCGCACCCCCACCCACCATGAGCTGACGAAACAACCAGACAACCTC
>JBBPOF010000624.1:0-19663 GCA_038091315.1 Porphyrellus cyaneotinctus | reverse complement strand
GGTTAGGGCTATTGATGACCCTGCAATGGTTAGAGCTAATGTATTTTGGTTCTCTTGCAAATTTCACACCTTTCCAAAATGCCCCAACATTGGGACACTTATTTGAGCCACTGTATCCTTTCCAGCATCTCTCTGTGGATCTCATCACAGATCTCCTGCTTTCCACTGGCTTTGACTCTGTCATGGTCATGGTAGACCATGGCCTTATGAAGGGGTTAATTTTCCTCCCTTGCCACAAGGCAGTCGATGCTGCTGGTATCACCTCACTTTTCTTCAAACATGTCTTCCTACAATTCAGCCTCCATCACAAACTTATCTCAGACCGTGGTCCACAATTTGCCTCTGCCTTCACTTGCAAACTCTCTCACCTCCTGCAATATGACCTCACCCTCTCCACCGCCTATCATCCTCAGATGGATGGAGAAACAGAGCATGTAAACTAGGAACTTGAGACCTACCTTTGCATATTCTGTGTAGATAACTCCTCAAAATGGAAATCACTCCTTCCCACTGCAAAATTCTCCCATCACTCCATAGTACATTTAGTGACCAAATAAACTCCATTCTCTCTCATGATGGGCTACAAATCCCATGCCTATCTCCTTCTCAGAAAAACCTTCCTTTCCACCCTCAAACAATGGCTCCACTCCCTTGATGAAGCCTAAAAGGAAGCTCACACTGCCCATGAGCAAGCACAACAGCTCATGAGGGAATGCATTTCCTCCAAATTTAAGCCTTAGAAACTCAGTGATAAGGTTTGGCTGGAATCCAAGAACCTTTGACTGCGATTTCCTTCTAGGAAGCTTGCTCAACAGCAAACTGGTCCCTTTGAGATAACTCAGGTGATCTCCTGCATCGCCTACCAGCTAAAACATCCCCCAACATGGAAGATACATGACATCTTCCATGCTTCCCTTCTTTCCTGATATAGGGAAACAATGGAATATAGCCCCAGTGTTATGACAGCCATGGGTAGTGACTAATGTAGACTTGAGGGGTGTAGCTCTGAGGGTCAAGGGTTTGATGGTTTGAAGGGAGAGTCCAACAACTGTGGACGTTGCAAGGGTTTCAAGGGACGTCCACTCAAAGGGAGTGACAAGGGAGTGAGCGAGAGAGCTACTATTGGCCAAGCAGGATACAAGGCAGGTATCAAGTAGGTCTAGCTTAGGGAATGAGGGGTGCCAGAGCGGCGACTTAAGTACTACAGAGGAAGCTTAAGGGCAGGCATGGAAAGACTAGCTGAGTAAGTGAAAAGGAATTGGATGGAATGTAATGGAAGGAAGCAATGACGAAGCAAGTGGAATATGACAGAAGGTGATAGAATGGGGATGAGTCATCGTGAAAGAAAGGAGAGAAGTCCAAACAGGGCTTAGCTAAGTCAACTAAAAGGAGAAAAGAAAAGGAAAAGGGGAAATCATAACACCCAGAAGAAGAATATGAAATCGACCAGATCCTCACTCACCAAGGATCTGTTCGCTGCCACCAGTTTCTTATCTTCTGGAAAGGATACTTGTCGGCTGAAAATATCTGGGAACCAGAAGCTAACATAATGTATGCACAGACCACCCTCACAGCTTATAAGGCTCACTTCCCTTCTAATTTCCCCAACTGAGCTTTTCTTCTTTGCCCACCATGCAGCTCTCCATTTCTATCTCATTGGGTGGTGCTGACCTCTTCACCATTCTTACCCTTGTCTTCACCTATGTGCTTTTCTGCATGTTCCATTTGCTTAATTTCCCTGTTGTCTCCATAATAGTGATAGGCAGGATCTGATTTAAGTGGGCACTTATTCACCCCCAATTCTATTATACATCTATGTACAAGTTCGACAAGACTAATGCTTGGGGTGGCACCCAATCATAGGATCCTCTGGGCCTCAGTCCTGAAAAACAGGCTCACTTAGCCAAAGAAGACCTCATGGATGATTAAGAGCTCTGATCCATCATTTCTTTTATGGGGATGGAACTAGTTTCCCACTCTGTTTTATAATAACCACCCACTTTCATCCTAAACCTTACCTCTTTTGTCATGGATAGAGTTTCAACTTGGGGCTTCTTTTAAGGGCAACCCCCCATCTATTTGGACCCCATTTCAACATGTCTTATATCTACGACCTCCTCATCCTCCTCTAACAACTCCCTGCCTTCAACCTATGTAAGACCTTCATTGCGGAATTGATAGAAAAACTCTCTTGCATCCTCACCCTTGAAGGACTTTCTTCCTATTCACATGCCTCCTATGTTCACCAACTCATCACCCTCTACCAATACTCATCATCCTCTAACAATACTATGCCATCACTAGAGAGATGATCACAGAGAGCCCCAACCCCTTATCCAAGGAGGTCATGGCACTCTGTGAGACATGGAACATTGTCCTTGACTCTCTCCACTCAGCATGGATCCTCAACCTCATTATCCAGTAGCCAAGGGCTTCAGCCAAAGAGTAATCCATGTTGACCTGTCTGCATTGAGTATGTATCAGTGAAATATGATTTTTTGTCTGATTTGTATGCCTACCATTCTCTCTTTTGGAAATCAACAACACTATGTGGGACAAAACAGCCATGCTGGGCACAGACAGTCACTCCTATTCTGGTTGCCTCAAGTTTGCCATGCCTGGCATTCACCTGGTTAATGGCCTGATGATTGTTGCATGTGGACCTCATTTGGGTTGTCAGACATGCATTGGCTGGTTAACTGGAGACAATGCTACTCATTTCAAGAGAATGCTGAGTGGCCTTCAGATATGCTTTGTAATCCTCCTGTCCTACCATATAACCTTGCCCATCCATTAACCATACTTGATTGCCTGGATGCTGGTCAGGAAGATAATGCACAAGATAATTCCCATCAATGATAGCAAAACCTACTTTGCTTCTTCTGCTTCATTTGGGTCCACATTAATGCCAAGTTGTGGACAGGCTAGGCAAAACAACACCAGTTCACCTTTCTGGGGCTTGTCTGGTTGGTGTCCAAATCCTTGCCACTTTAACAATTTCAACAGCCTCCATTGCCTTGTGATCCAAAGTAAATCTTAATATCAGTTCTATATGATTATGAATGAGAATCAGATTGATGCAGAATATAGATAGTAGTACATACTGGTATGAGATGACGGAAAACATTGGATGTAATATATTGCAGCTTGCTGAAATAATCCATGCCAGATGTTCCACATTCCAAGTTGTCTTGGATGAAGTCATTGAGAACTTGGAAGGTGAATGCTGTCTAAGGCTTATGAATGGTCACCAGAAAGAGTTTAGAATCAAGGAGTTGCTGATATGGCTTGTCCACTCCCAGGCATTGATAGTATCAGATTGTCATAAAGTGAATACCAGATATATCCACAATCATCAGGTAATCAGAGGATGAAGGTGGCTGAAGATACAAAGGAATTTCATTCATGTCTACCCATGCCAGCTCTTCATCAGACTGCATGTTGTCTTTGCCTTTATGCATTGGCCCCTGCTGATGGTGTGTGCTGGCATTCTCCACACCTTCCTCTTCATTGTTAGCTTCAGGACACTTATCTTCATTGTGACCAACATATAATGTATAGCCAATCTGCCTGGTGTAGGAATATGAGCTATAACATCTTGGATAGATGTCATACCAGTTCCAAGGATGATTCCTCAAAGAGTGAGCCAGTCCATTGTTCTATCCAATGGAATGGCAGCTTTTGGTGATGTTTCCAACAGCATGCAATGCAAAACATGGTTTGGCTGGTTCCCTCTCCAAAAATGGCTCAAAGCATTATAAGCTGGGGCTTGCCGAAAGCCTCAAAGCAGGAATTCCTCACACCCCATCAGTGGAGATTGACAACAACAGCTGAACAAGGTATACCAAGGCACTTTGGCTGAATGCCATGAAATGATCAAAACAGACCCCAGCATGCACAGTGAAGAGTGAGTATTTTCTTTTCTTTGCTATTGATAAAGGAGCCCGATCACTTCTCTCTCCCCAGTCAGCAGGCCCTGGAGAGAGCCAGACTTCCCTCCCAACTAAACCCAATTCCCCTAAAGGCAAAGCTTTGTTCCCCCTTTCTCACCAGTTTTCTGGCATTGATGTACCACATGGACACACCGTATTTTTCTGGTAAGGAGGATGGTGTACAGCAGCTAGATCTTGGAACATTGGATCCTGTAGAGTTGGGTGAGTGATATTCTGTGCAGAATGGTTTTATCTAAGTTGTCAGCTGGTAGAGTGGGAGACATGGGCTCAGAATAGGGTGGCAAACAGGGTTCTCTTCGATGGATCTAATAATGAAAAAATGACTGTGGCACCTTGGGTGCATCGTGCAGAGATCATGTCCTATTTTGATTCATGGCATCGGATATGCTCTCTGAGTTGATCTGCATTCATTCTGCATAGGGTATCACACAGGAGAAAGTCAAAGAGATTGGATCAGATCATGTTGTCTAGATGTCTGATAGCGTTCAAGAGCGCTTCTGAGACCAGCTCAGAACTGGGAACCATGCCTATGGAACTGCTGAGAAGTGCCTGAAGCGACACTTTGACGATGAAAGGTGCCACTTGCACACATAGTTGACTGTATTGTGGCCACAATGACCAATCGACCGCAGAGTCAGATGACCATGAGCCATGTTGACTGTTATGGTCACCAAAGATTACATACCATCATATATGGCATTGAAGTGCCTGAAGCAACACTTTGACGATGAAAGGTAACCACTTGCACACATAGTTGACCGTATCGTGGCCACAATGACCTATCAACCACAGGGTCAGATGACCGTGAGCCATATCGACTGTTACGGTCACCAAAGAACGCATACCATCATACATGGCATTGAACTGCCAAATACCACCATGCAGGTTCCACTCCTTGACACTGTATTGGTCTTGGTTAAGGTTCACATATTTGGAGCAGGATTGAAAGGTGATGCTATCAACCGACTTGGATGAGCGAGGGTCGCATAGTTGCTGCAATTCATCATCGACAGTGCTTTCTGCAAGGACATGGTATGTCCAGCATTGTTTGCCACTGCAACCTAGATCAGTCATACAAAAATGCTTGACTTCCTCCAACACCTGGAGGTTTTCCGTGGATGTAGCCGCAGTAAGCATGTTGAATTTCCTGATTTGGGCACCACTTGACAATACAATACCCATTGCATTTCTTTTCTCTGCCTGTGCTTGCTGGTATCATTGTTGGGCTGCAAGTTCACCAGATAGCTCTTCAGTCTCGAAGGCTATGTAGGTGACATTGATAAAGCACCAAAATTGATCACTCAACATCCTCAGCAACTGGTCAAGAAGGTCAAGTGAGTCATCTGAATGAAGCCATAGTTTTGCAAGGGGATGCCATTCAGCCAGACAGAAGAGGAGGATGCGGATCAAACTATCATGGTTGTCCAGAAATAAACCATCAAATGCCAGAATTGCACACTACTTTCATATAAGTGGATGCCCCAACTCGACAGGAGAACATTTACCTGAAGCATGTCTTTGAAGTGTCTGGCAGCCTGCTGGGCCATATTGGCCATCTTGTTAGGAAAAGAACAAATTGTGTTTATTCCAAAGAGAGGTATTGCCAAGTACCTATGAACAAAGGTCTGCATATCTAGCTTGAAAGACAATGTGCGAACATACTGTTCATTTAATAGTGCAATTCTTGATGGATCTATGCAGTATAGAATTCGGATTAGATGCTTTAGTGTGTTTTTTAGCACCCTGAGCTTGAACTCATGCAAGAGGTCAACAGTGATTGCTGGAAAAAGGTCAAAACCGAATGGGGACAGCCATTCCATGAATGCATTCTTTGAATATTATGTACATGAGCCACTGTTTCTCAGTATAGGATCTGAACTCACTAATGTTGGGACAAGTGAATGTTCCTTTAACAAGCGCTCAGCTGCAGCGCCCTTGATCGGAAGGCCAAGACTGTAAATTTTAGCTCTTGCAAAAACGACTTTGTTATGAAGGTATGTCCATAGTTGTGATAGCTGGGCCTTCATGTCATTCACAGAGCCAGGGTTTCTGATCTTTGACTTCTGAACCAGGCATCAAGGGCATGGATACATGCCTTTGTCTTGAATAGTTGCAAGAAGGATCCTACAGCAATGTCACCATGATGAAGGAAATCAGAATGGTGATATTCAGAATGGTGATACCCACTTCTTGGAATAATCCACAGAATATGTGAAAATTCGAGGATACACACACCAATATATGCCATCATAACACTTGATGACAATTCCATTCACATATGCATCCAAAAAATCCCGGTCTAAGAGTATACTCCAGATTGTATAGAAACGTTTGCATTCATAGTGTGCCAGGAAGTCAGCATTGTTTTTCTGCTGTCTAATAGTTGTGAGAAGATTCTTGAGTGACTCAGGTAACTGGTCAGCATGGAGTTAGATACGTAAAGTCACAATGAATACATTACATACAGAAGGGATGAATGTAATTGGATGACATGCGCCAGAAGTTGGCAATGCATGAATGTACTTCAAAAGATTTCCAAAAAAGAGATATATGGGCCAAGCTTTTGCGTGTCTGAAGTGGGCAAGCTGTGTCAAATCAGATCAAAACATTAATCCAGCAATGACACATTCCAGTTGGCAGTTGTCTGCCCTTCTTTACTTTTGTATCTTGTCTTGCACCTTGTTCCAGACATCCGATGTGTAAAGCTCATCATATAGATGCTGCTCGCAGCCAGATGGAGATTTCCAAATGCATTTGAATGGCATAAGGTGAAAGAGCTTGGAGAGTGGTTCCGAAAATGCAGCTTTGATGACAGTCGTCAAAGGTCAGTACATCAAGTGAGGGATGAAAAATGAGCAGCCATTCACTTCCTGTTTGTCTCATGTCGGGATAGAAATTTCCACTCCAACTTCTTTCCAGCCATCACCATTGAAGATCATCGAAGTGGAAGTGTGATTTACCTTGTCCAGTTGTCGAGATTCCACTGCAGAATTGAAGTGCGTGAAGTCTTCAATCTTGAAATCCAGAGCTTGGATGACCTCACAAACAATCCAATTCACCTCAAGATTTGACTTCTAAGTGCTTCCCATCAACTTCCATACCATGAGTTGCCAAATGGACATATTTGCCCAAGGCCATGGAGGTGGTTGAGCCTTGAAGGATATGGATGGGTGTTCTAGAGTTGAGTCGACAGGAGAACCATATAGAAGATCTGAAAGGTCACAGACAGACAAAATGGAGTCAGGATCATATGAAGAATGATGGTGATAGTATTGGGCTATTAAAGGCAGGAATGTATTGAAGACATAAAGGGTGACACGTTGGATCTGTAAAAATTGCTCTACTGGGGATGTACTTGATGTCGTAGGTGGTGGGACTTCCAGAAGTTCATCACAATAATGAAGTGGGAGAAGGCGGGTTCAAGACAGACATTGATCAGGCACATTGGGAGGCTGAGCCTGACTGGGGAGGCTTCATACACAAAAATGTTCAAAAAAATGGATTCTACTCACTGAATCATTCAATGAAGCATCCTGCATTGAAACAAACTCAGCATGTGCCAACCCAGAGGCATCTTCTGATGTAGTCGGAATGGTGAAAGTAGCCTGACAGGTTGACAGGCAGAAACATTACAATAGCACTACAAGTAACGCACAAACACATACATTTGTACTTGACTCCACCATGACCTCTGAGCTTGGTGCCAATGCTGAATTATCTGTTTCATTCATGGATGTGACTGGCTATGAAGGATATCAGAATCTTCATCAAGCACCATATTTGCTCAAGGGCATACTATTTCAGACAAGTCTCTTGGTCATTTTGCATTGGGTAGCAAGGTTTGAGACAATTTTCTCTTGTATCCTGACAGCTATGAGCTCTGAGATGATTTTCTGGTTGCCTTTGCAATGAAGACAAACAGGAATTGCGATGATGCGATAATCCTCTTGAGTCGGAGAATGAGCAAGTGCAAGGTTCACTACACTTGAAGAATCAGTCCATTGTAGACCTGAAAGAAGTATATAGGACAACAACATGACAAAAAAGAGCCACTTTGAAATGTGCATGCCCATTGTGGGCTGAGGACAAAAGGAAGCGGTGGTGGAGGGCTCAGTTTCTTATGTAAGGCACAACCAACAGTCAAACCTGCACTTTCAAGAGCCAAGTTTCTCAAAATTCATTGTTTTGCTCATCTCTGTGTTCCACCACCTCGTTTTGAGCACCACCACTCGCCTTCTGTTGCCACCACATTGTCTTGAGTCTGTTGGCTCATCTCTCACAGCCACCACTCCCTTTCTAGCCCCACTGCTCACCTTCTTGTCTCAAGTGCAGCCACTCACCCCCCAGCCCCACAACATCATCTCAAGCCCGTTGGCTATCTCTTGCCACCACCTCGTCCTCTCAAGCCCCACTGCTCATCCTCCATTGCCACCACATCATTTTGAGTGCAACTGCTCATTTTCTGCCACCCCTGAACTACTACCATCTCCTTTTGAGCCTGATCACTCGTCCCCCAGCATCACCACCTCATTTTGAGCGCCATTACACATCTCCCACTACTACTGCCCTCTCAAGCACAACTGCTTGTTTTCTGCTACCAGATACTCATCTTTCAACCCCACCACCTCATTTCCAGTGTGGTGGCTCATCCCCCGGCCCCACCAGCATGTTTCAAGTGCAACTGCTCATCCATGACCATTCATTCGCTAGTCCCACCAAGTCATTTTGAGCTTGACTGCTCGTATTCCCACCCAACCATATCATTCCAAGTGCAACCGCTCGTTTACCACCCCTACCATATTCTTTTGAGCGCAAATGCTTGTCAGTCACCCCTATCATGACTTTTCAAGCTGGATGGCTTGTCTGCTGCTCCTGGTGAAATGGAGGTGTTCTCAACTTAGTAAGAATGTCTGCTTACTTTTGGAGCTGGTTGCTTGCTGACGGCCTTCTAAATCAGCATGGTGGCGTACAACCATGACTGTGGGCAGAGGATTGACTTGCTTGGGGTGAGAGTTGGGCACTGGATCTGCTCACATGTGGAAAGGCGTGTGAAAGGAAAGAAAAAAAAAATAGTTGGAATGTAATTTTGGGTCTGAATTGTGTTCCTGTTCATCAACTGGCAAACAAGTGTCCTCAAGGACTATGAACTCAGAAGGGAGGTGAGATTCACTCATGTGAGGAAAATTTGCTACTGGAAAGTGCCAATGAGCTCAAGCAATATACTCAAGTTCCCCACACTTGGCAATCAGCACATAAATTTATGGATTTACCATCAATTCACAGTGAATGCCCTGTGCATGACTTTACAACCACTTTGATCCACTTTACATTGTACTGCCATGGTTTAGTCATTTATTGACGGTCATGCAAGCTCGCAGATTCAATGCCATGAGTGCAATCCAGAGCCACCCCCTCCCCTTCCAAGCAGCCTGCACAAGCGAGCACCACCACTGGAAAATGCAGACTGCAACTGATCTTCTGCAATATACCCAAGTTCTGCATGATGTTGAGGGTCACTGCAACACATTTTGCAGCACCATAACTAACTAAAATGAGACTTCAGCAGATGAGGTATGAAATTTGTGATAGCTGAAGCAAAGGTAAGATGCGCAGACCCTAGCAAGGAATGAATGTAAAGCCAGACAAGGACTTGACCTGAGTGCCTTCTGCACCAGCTATTAAAAGTGCAGTGCCCAACAATGCTTGTGAACCCTTCTAGGAAGACAGAGGTGGAGACAAGATAGGCATAATTTCAGTCTATGGGCTGCTCCAAGGCCTGACTAGTCCCCTGAGCACTTCATCCTCTTCCATGCATTTAGTCGAGGAAGATGATGGTGAACAGTGTCACGATGTAGGACAGAACGAGACACATGGACGTGCAGGAGGCATTGCTGTTTGTGTGAGTGCACCAGCAAGTTTGATGAGGGAAGCTCAGAATGTGGTCGCAAGATTGGGGGTTGTGCAGGGTATCGAGCCAGGCAGGGTGGCCCTTCACGTCCAATAGTTCACATTGTGAAGTCACGGTTCATGACACCATTTACTTCATGGTGTCCAGCACAATCATACTCCAGGATAGTATAACTTATCTAATTGTGCAGTGCTGTTCAGAAGGCTTGCTCATTTCCTCCAGAAAGTCACACCGATGTGTGTGCCAGGTAAAGGAGAACAATTTAGCTGGTAAGTTCTGCTAATTCTTCCTGACATCAGGAGGCAAACATCTCAGACATATGACCTCACTGGTAATGCTGAATATACCAGTGGTCATCGCACAATGCATTTGCAGTGTATCTGTCAAATCTTCTCTTGAAAATCTTCTGGGAGAAGGGATGGGGAGGAGATTGCATTGGTGGTAAGTAGACTTTGAGTTCCCCTCACATTTCACAGACTACTTTCACTGTTATCCCAGGCTCCTGATACATGTTCAATGTCCCAGTTTTCATACCAGAGCCGTGCAACTTCACATAGTACTTCTGCTGTGCCTTCAAAGAGCAGTCCTTCCAAGGCTCCGTCTGACGTATCAACCAGTACTGCCGAATGAACCCACAAATGCCAATGCAATTCCCTTCACCAGCCAATCATCCAAGTATTGCCTCATGGATAATGCAAGGATATGGGATGGCCTTAGGAAGTAGGGTGCAAGTCTCACACAAACCAACAAGGCAACGTCCAGTTCAATGTACATCTGCAATCCATTGCATTCATTTATGTTTTCTGTACAATCTCATTGTGTTCATCTCAGATGAACAACATTCAGTAGTCCAGGGAGATGCACATCAGCTATGAGGTGGTGGACTGTTCCAGAAGGCTTTGACAGGTGTTTCTGGTTCAATTCAGGAAGAGGTCAGGCAGGGTTTAGACCACATCAATATACAAACATTACATTGAGCTAGGTCAGACAGGACAATGGACTTACTACGTGATCTTGCATTTCCAGAGTTGATATATCTTTCTTGCAGTAGAAATGAATTCACACACGTGCAGATGGACTTGATGCATGCAAAGGCTTTGGGAAAGTAGACAATGATGAATGACTTTACTGATGAAATGGCATCAAGAAATGAAATGCTAAGCCACATGCTCAGAAATCAGATGAAACGTCAGAAGGTAATTGTTCCCTTGATGGTCGGCCCACCAAAAAATTATTACTCCAACCCTTGGGAAGGCCTCACTGCAGGCCTGGCCCCACCTTGCTGTTGGCCTGCCTCTTCAATCTCTTCTGAAAGAGTTGATCTGAATTATGTTTCTTGAATAATTGTCCATTTGTTTCAATGATCTTGCATATTTTCATATGGCCACTCTTGGAACCACCACATTTCTTCGACATGGTCATTTGAAGCATCCAGAGATGAAAGGACCAAGTAGCAAAGTCAAGGTGGACAATGAACAAATCAATCAGGGAGGTAGTTCAGGTTGGAAGGAACATAATATCGTTCATTGGCAAGCTATTCTGGAATTTTATTATCAGGGAATGTGACTGCATGCTCTCGTGGAATTTTCAAGAAACCATTGTCACAGTGGAGGCATTGTAAACAAATATGATGGATTCAGGATGCTCGCTTTTCAAGGGAATCTTGTAGAGCAACCACAAACCAGTTCCCAGAAGAGCAGGAATCAAAGATAGCCATATGCAGTAGAAAGGGTTACTTCACCCACAGGAGACAAACAAGGAGGTACAAGACGAAGAAGCCTACAAACAGAGCAAACAGGATTTCAAGTGAGATGTAAAGGAATTAAATCCCCATACCAATTCCTAATTGTCTTGTAAAGATACTCTGCTTAGAGGCCATATTGCTGCCAAGTCTAAGGAGGTGACCATCTTCAAGAAAAAAGATGGATGCAAGATTGAGCACAGAAGATCTTGTCATTGATACTGTGCCACTTGGTCGTGAATATTTGCCAGGCTGTACTAACTGGACTCTATACTAAACACTCTTCATGAGACCAATTAGAAGGGTGGGATCACTAACTGTGGTAGGGGGAATGGTGTGGATGAGCACACTTGTGTGGATGGAAGCAACACCTTGGAATTTGGGGTTGGTAGTGAGAAAGTGCAAGCTGGGAGGGCTTATCACCTTTGTTTTAGAGCAGGTGTCGATCCTATAAGCAGGTGTACGTTACATTTCATCAGTGATGATGACAAAACCCTGCAGTGGCATATACAAAAGATGAATCAAGACTCATCCTGCTCAAGCCCAAATATCTGCTTCAACAATTCCACCTGTCCAAATGGCCGCTCCTGTCTGAGAACTACACTCCCCACAACATACTTTCCTTGGGTGCTCTCTGTGCGTATCTCTTCGCACAGCATGCTGTAGGCTTGGACGAGTTGCTTCAACACACCACAATGCATGTGTCCCACGAGGACCAAGGACAAGAGTGAAAGGAAATGTAGCAAAGAGATCACATCAGGGATGGCCTACATTGGGTCTCTAGTCAGGTCAAGACTGCTGAAAACAGTCTTGAAGATTCTTGTCAAACACTTCCATGAACAGTCACTTCAGATGATCTTCTGGAAAACATCAAATTTCATGAAATCAGGTAAAATACTGGCTCTTGGGTCTTGTTTGAGCCAATGCCACATAAGAAGCAGAAATGTTTGAGGCCGGATTCAAGCAGACAGAAAGCTGTAAATCACGACTTACCAACTCATTAATGTAGATGGGGGTATGGCCTTCCTCGAGGCTTTTTGGGAAGTCTGCAGCTCTGACTCCATGAACAAAGCCGCGGACATCCTGAATTGCCCTTAAATGTTCTCCTTCAAGTTTTGGCAAGCTTGTGAGCACCCAGTGATGAGGCAGGTTCTGCCACACATATGATTCTTCCCTGCTCAGTGAGGGCTCCTCTGATCCCTCTGAGGCAAATATGGAATTCCAACACTTCCTTGATGTTATGGTCAACTCTGATGTTACCATGTGTGCTGCTGCAGCTGAAGAAAAGACAATCACACAGTATTCGTATTGAATTGCTTGGGTTATTTGGAGGTTCATGCATTCCTCTGTTCAGGTATCTTGCATACCGACGTTTGGGTGATCAGACCACACTCAAAGCATTTCTGTTTACAGAGGATATGCCCACCTCACCCTTCCACTCTTTTTGAGCCAAAGCCCCCTCTCCTGTGGAAAGGTGCCTTCATGATAAAACAAGAAGGAAGGGGATCATGGCAAGTGCAACCTGGCATCCACAAGAAATGGAGTCCCCACATGGCACAGACTTTGTTGTTCCCACAACCCTCATCCTGGTTCTTTCAAGAATTCATCTTGGACTATGCAGCGGTGGGGCAATGGCAGTGCATAGTCATTGGAGGCGAGTCATATTGGACCGGGGCCTGGAAGGTTGCACTCTGTGGGGCTAGGGAAGAACCCTGAAGGATATGTTCCAGTGGATAAAGAATTTACTTATTCCCTTCATCACCTAAAATTTAGCACAGTCAGAAATCGCAGTGAATTTATGTGAACTCGTGGTGGATCCATACAAGATATCCAAGCTGCAGACCATGAGCTGGAGGATTTTGTAAAGCTAACATCATCGTCACTCATTGGGTGGGATGAACAACTTCATGGGAGCAGAAGTTCTTTGAGGCTCTGGGCATGCCTTGAGTTGTCTGTCATGGAGGATCTGCCACATCAAACCTTCCATTATTTTGTCACAGGAGTGAAGAGGGGGTTGCAAGTCAGGTTTTTTGCAAGCCTTGACACATACCATTTCAAAATGTAATGTGCAAGAACATGTTTCTGGAGAATTTTGTGGAATTGCTCAGAGTTCAAAGTGTATTAATAGCTTGCTGGGTGATAATACAAAGTTGGCGTTTTGTGGTGAGCAGTGCTGGAGTCTAGGAAGAACAGCAATTTTGCAACTCCATACATGAATGTGATGAATTTCATTAACTGGACATTGAATATCAGAGGATGTAAAGTCATGGAATCTAGTGATTCACTAAGTGAATTTAAGTCACTTGTTAGATGAATTTCCATTGTCCTGATACTCAAAAACAAGTGTTCGAGCCACTAGAAATAGTGCTTGTCACACCACAACATCAGTGGACTTCTCCACCTCACAATCCATACAATAATTTCAATGTTGATGCTGACAACACCTCACACTCATTCATAGAGTCAGGAACCTCTTTCATCTCTGTGATCCCTGCAGCTACTTGGGAAGGCACAAAAGCACATCCTAAGTAAGTGCATGCCAACTGGTTACCAGTATTGTTTGTTTCAAAGACTTTGAGAAAGCAACATAGATGTCTGCCAACATTGCCCATATTTCAATACTGCCCAGTTCTGCAACATGTGCTAATTCCAGTCTCTGAATTGCGATGAGCAACCCAGAGACTGGCTATTGTCCTGTAGAGATTGCATACATTCCTCATCTAAAACAAGTGTGGAATTCTGTTGCAAAGAGCTGGGATTCCTGCTATAAGCAGCTTCGAGTAGTTTCACACTGCTTGTCCTCGCACAAGACATATATCACATTGTCCAGAAAAGAACCTCCAGCATTGTCAATTGCTCTCCAGATTCTGCTTGGCCAAATGAGATGCAATCCTCAGATCATTATTCAAGTATTGGGCACGCTCTCTTGAGTTTCCACAGGTATTTGGCCAAAAGCGACTCTGCAAATGCATGACCATCTAGAAAAATGTTTGGGGGATCCCTTGTAGAAATGGTGTGAGTTGAATCAGAGGGATTCTCCTAAGTGCAGAAGAGTGGAATTAAGGATGTGGAGGAGAAGCCACTCAGAATAGTAGAATGGTGTGATAGCAGTAATGAGCTCTTTGATGAGACTCTTGTCAGAACTGGATGCAGAGGTAACTGACAGCCTCTCCTTGTAGACAAATGATTGTGGAAGGGCAAGCACCTGAGCCTTGTCAATGTCAAAATACCAGCTGTGTGCAAAGGTGAATTCATTGGTGATGTCGCACATCCATCTAGCAGCATTACTGTGCCACTCTCCACAGCCTTTCACAACATGGATGTTGGCTTCCTGTAGGCCCTCAAGATTTCATGAATTGGTGAGATGAAAGATAGGATACCCATTCCAAAGACCTGCTGTCTCAACAACCAGTGAGAAATGAGTGGAGCAAGGTGTGCTATAAAAATGAGCTGTGAGATGCAAAACCGAGTACAAAATATGTAAACTGACATATCGATGAGCAATGAGCGCTGTGAATGTTGGTGCAGTGGTGAGCAGTGACGAGATCCTATAGTCAAGCATGGGTGAAATAGTTGACCGAGTCGGTACTTTTGTGGCCTTACGTTGTGTACCAATACTGCGTGTCATTGGCCCAAGAAAATGTGTGTCAAAAGGATGGCTCAGTTGGCTGTTTCATCGAGCAATCCTCAAAAGGATGATATGCCTGGTGGAATCTCAGTGACAAGCACCTCCACATGGCAATTGCACTGCTGGAACCACTCAGTGCAAGCCAGGCAAGGACTCAGGCCGAGCACCCTGGGAGACAGACTCCACACTAGCTTGATACAAAGTGCAGTGCCCCAACATTGCTCACGAATGTTCCCAGAGTCTGACTTAGAAAGGAAAGGAAAAAAGACTGTGCTACATCTCACAGCCACAAAGTTTGCATGGCACATGTTCACTTAGACAATAAGCCCACAGAGCCAAACAAGGCACCTGAGTTTGCTTTGTTGATGTGGGGAGGCGGTGGTATTGGTGGTGATAGTGACTTGACATCATCACCGTCATTGTCAGCAACATGATGGGAAGGGGTAGACGGTGCCATCAATGCAGCATCATCATCGCCATTGTCATGAGCTTTGTCATATGGGCGACAATGATATTGTTGTTGTACAGAGATGGAGGAAAGGGGTAGATTGTGGCCTGAGCATGATAATGCCATCATTGTGGTGTCATCATTGTCACTCGAAATGACAAAACTGGGGTGGGAGGCGAGTGGTCTGGTTCAAAATGATGTGTTGGAAGTGATGGATGAGCAGTGGAGCTTGAAATGAGACAGAGGGGGTGGGGAACAGGGATGGGAGGATGAGTGTTTGGGCTCGAAATGATGTGTTGGGGGTGGGGAACCAGCTGTTGTGCTTGAAACAACACAGAGGGGAGGGGAACGAGTGATCAGGTTTGAAGCAGCACAGAAGGGCTGAATGATGAGCTGTGGCACTCGAAATGACACAACTGGGGTGGGAAGGCAAGCGCTCAGGTTTGAAATGATGTGTTGGAGGTGGGGGACAAGCAGTTGCACTAGATGCATTGTTGTTGTAGTTGTCTCATCGCCTTTGTTAGCATCATGAGATGAGGGGGAGGGGGAGGATGAAGGTGTGGTGTGGTGGTAGTTGTTGCAGTGGCACGGCGGTGTCATGGTCATGGTCATCAACATGCTCTTGTGGTGATGGTGGTGGTCAATGCAGCAAGGTGTCATCCTTCTTGTTGTTGTTATCACTGTGTGGTTGAGCAATGGCGACATTGATGGAAGACCTGGCATGACCCATGGTTATGGATGAGAGTCAGAGCTGGGACATCCAGGGGTCTACCCATCCAGTTCCCTAGACCTGTCTAGTGACCTTGCAATGGAAAGAAGATGCTGAGGTGCTGAGACCACGAGGGAAGTGGTGGTGTTGTGTGAGCAGAAGGAGAGTGTCTGTGCTCCTACAGGAATACTGAAAAAATAGAATAACAAGGAGATGCGAACTTCGATTCTGCGATCCAAAATGCATGGGGGATTCACTCACCAGGGTTGTTGAACACATTGAAAATGCCATCAAAGGATGGGAACGTGAAGCAGACAGTGGACCAGAGGTGGGGTGGAGACAGGGAGGGAGTCAGCCTGAATAGGCCACATCAGCACACTCCAACCAACCCATCCTTTGAGCGAGTGGGAAAGCCCTCATGGGAAGGGTACCAGAAGGGTGATGAGTTGGTTGGTTTGGCTAACATTTTGTAGGTGCTTGAAATGCAGAAATGCCCGAGTCAACTGCCCTGTCCTGCCACTACCTCTTGTCACCACCCTGCCATCGCCTCTGTCCTTGTCTGGCCTGACTCATCCTCCAACATTGTCCGCTGCCTGGCCCATTGGCCATGTTGTTAGCCCCAAGGTCTATCTCCTTGTCGGCCTCCAGCAGAAGGGTATATACATGGTACATCCTCTGTCCTTCTGTCCTTCTTTATGCTCTCTCACCACCACACCTTCCTGCACCAATCAGGTACCCTTTGCCACTGTCTACTCATCATTCCCGCATCCTGGTAAACCGCCAGCTTGGCTGCATGTTGGCGCTCCACTGGCCATGCCAGCAGAGCAGTATACTTGAAGGTAATTCCTCCTTCCTCACTACACGTTCACATTGACCCATTTCCAGTGCAGTCCACTCATGGCTTCTTTTAGCACCTACACCTGACAGTGCCATGTTGATGGCAACACCATGCCCAATAGGGACCACCACACCTCCTCTCGCCACTACGTGAACGACCGTGCCATGTTGATGGCACCAGCATGCCCGGACCACCATCCACCCACTCTCACCACCAGTGCACACAATATTGATGTTGGTGCAATGTGCGCATGCAATGCCATGACCTGATGAGTGCGCCACATCCATCACTAAGTCAAGTCACTTATAGAACAAGAATGGTAGGTTGTACATTGAGAATCCAGAACTCATGCTCAGCCACTTCAACCAAACCAAACCCATCTCTGAGCTCTGGCCAATTGCCGAACAAGCAATGCCCATTGCACACAAGGTCAATGTGACGACAAGGGATGGACACAAGTCAGGATGACCTTGTGCTCAACACACACAAGTCTGTGAACCTGATCCTCCAGGGTATTGTGACAAGGTGCAATCTAATTTTACAGTGGAGGGAAACTTGGTGGTGGGTCCCTTCCTGATTGCCTCCCTTACATACCTGTCAACTAGCCTATGCTCAATCCAGACACATCTGGATGTAACAATATTGTTGTCTTTGACTGTTTTAGTCTTCACTCTGGTTGACTTATTGCAAAGGGTGATATTGTCTCCCCCAGGTGTGCACCATGTGCACTTACTTGATTGAAAATGTACGCCAACCCACCCTTCTAGGATCCTGTTAACAGTCAGAAAATGTTCATCAGGCATGGTGTTGCCAAATGCTCCTGCCATACCCCTATGCTGAAGCAGTTGCTCTGTGGGTCAAAGGCAACGAGTCCTTTCACACTCTGGATAGTAACATGTTTGGGCTGGTGCGTTGCAGCACTTGTTCTAGTTCATGTACTGTCATTTGACAACAAACAGGTACCCTTGGGGTTAGCCGACATGAAAGTGAGCTACATCATCTGGCCTCTTCACCACTTTGGTCCTTTGAAGCAACCAGAAAACTGGTCACGAAATTGGTGTCCCACAGGATTCAATGAACCCATCCAAATAGACCCTCCCCTCTACCTATCCGCACCTGCCATCATGTCTACTTCCGACAAATAGTTCGAGCTCAAAGCTCAAAGATGCCTTCACTTCTGCTTCTATCCTTACTCATTGGATGCCTGACACCCCTATGATTGTAGAAACCAATGCTTCCAACTACACTCTAGCCAAATTCTTTCTCTCTGATGTCCAGATGAGGAAATCCAGCCTATCACCTACTACTCTAGGATGCTGTCAGCTCCTGAGCTCAATTATGACATCCATGATGAGGAGTTACTCACCATTCATGAGTCTTTTCAGGCTTAGCAGCACTATCTTGAAGGTTCTGCACTTCCAGTCGATGTTGTCACCAACCACAAAAACCTCAATGACTTCACTACAACCAAGCTCCTGACCCACCACCAAGTCCAGTGGTTGGAGTTCCTTTCCAGATTCAATATGGTTGTCCAATTCTGTCCTGGTCACCTTGGCATGAAGCCTGATTCACTCACTAGATGCTGGGACATCTACCCCAAAGAGGAGGATGAGGACTACACTTGCATCAATCCACACAACTTCCAACAAGTACTCACCTAGGAGCAACTTGCTGTGTCCCTACAAGCCACTTACCTAGCAGCTCTGTCTTTGATTTTGAACACCTCCACAATGACATTCTTTCTGCTCTCCTCTCAGACCCGGTGGCCTCTGTTCATATGTCCACCCCTCAGACACCCAACTCTCATTGGTCTATCAATGCTGAAGGTTTTCTACATCTAGATAATTGCATCTACATACCCAATGCTGATGACCTCTGACTTTATGTCCTTCAGTTCAAGCACAATCATCCACTTTCCAGACATTTCAGACAAAACCATACTTTGGAACTTATCCACTGTAAATACACTTGGCCAGGAATCAGGACATTTGTTAAGGATTATATATCCTCCTGTATCTCCTGTGCACATGCTAAAGTTCCTAGACACAAACCATATGGTCTACTAAAACAACTCCCAATCTCAGAATGCCTGTGGAACTCCATCTCAATGGACTTCATTGAACAACTTCCAGATTCCTCTGGTTACTCTGCTATCCTCATTGTTATTGACTACCTCTCCAAACAATGCATATTCATTCTGATCATAGACACTATAACTTCTCCAGAGTTAGCTAAGTTGTTTTTGATGAATATATTTTCAAAGCAGAATGTTCCCTCCCACATCACCTCTGATTGAGGTTCCAAGTTTGTGTCACACTTCTTTAGATCTTTAGGAAAGGCCCTCAACATCTGATTACACTTTACCTTTGGATATCATCCAGAAGGTGATGGACAAATGGAGCATATGAATCAGACACTATAATGATACCTGTGCATCT
>JBBPOF010000623.1:0-19710 GCA_038091315.1 Porphyrellus cyaneotinctus | reverse complement strand
GAGCGAGTGGGTCATGGGCGGTGCCTCCGAGGTGAGATTCACGAATCGACGAGAGGATGACAGGACTCACATGGAGAGAAAGTCGCGAAGCTTGAGGGGTTCCGGATCGCCGCTACACAGTTTAAACCATCGTTGGTGCAACGAATCCTAACGGCACCGTGCCACTCAATATCAGTGCGGTGGCGAGCACGTTCCACGTACAACCAGTCCTGCGAGCTTGGTGCTCGTCCCCGCCGTTGGCCAGTGGAGGATGAATGACCCATTGACGCGCCGGACGTTTCTCTGGGACGGGGAGTGAACGCGGAGATGTGCGAGGTCTTTTTTGAGGATGGCGAATTCGGAGGAGGCGGTGACGGGGGAGGCGACTTGGTAGTATTTCTCGCCGCGGTATTTGATGGTCACTTCGAGACCTTCCACATGCATGGCGGTCGGACGTGGACAACTTGGTATGTGTGTGGCACAGTGACAGTGATGGTAAGGTCTCGTTCGCAAACTAGGCACCTTAAAGGGTACGTCGACGAATTTCATCGTCGCCCAGACCACCAGACTCGTCTTGTAGAACATCGTCCACATCGTCCCGATAACTGAACAAACTGCATCGCCAACCATCCCACCAGGACACTCCTCGTCGCCTCGTGTCAGCCGCGGATAGGTACGCAAATTCAGCACTTGTCGACTCGCATGCAATGATACGTCAAGGGTCCGAACGCAGACTCGAACGGTTTTTTGCGGTTTACGAGTCCGTGACTCGCAAGGCGCACCCATTCGTTCTTGTGCAGCTCCTCGGCTTCACGACCCTCGTGAACGTGGCGGGTCCATTGACGCGCGCTGACCAACAGTCGCTAGTTCGGTGCTGACGGAGAGGAGTTCGCTCTGCCAGATGGGATTTGCACCAATGGCACGGCAATAATGTAGCAGACGGGCTGTTCTCCAACACATACCACTATGGGTGTCGGGCTAGGCCTATCCCTTCCCGACGGCGCTCCTCATGATGTCCCGGGTTTATGGGTGATAGCACTGCCATTGAAAACAAATGGGAGGGAGTCATGTATGCACACGAGGAGAACTCAACACCGAATGTACAGTCACAAAAATAACTCGAGCAAGGAAACGCGCCGACCAAGGAGAAAAGGAAAAAAAAGAAGAGAGGATAATGCAACAACAGCTCATACCGCTGCACATCACTTCTGCACGATAGGCACATCCAGCGTGAACCATATGTGATCGCTATCAGGCTTTCGGTTGAGCGTCTACAACCTCGACACGGCCTTGACGACCGCAATTAACGCTCTAGGCTTAGGTACGTCCACGTCCTCCCGTGCGTCGGAAAAAGGCGACAGCTGAGCGACGTCAGACAAGTCGATGGGCCACGTCGCGCAAAAGATCTTGAGGTAGCCAACGTCGACGTGTTGGTTAGGTTCCAATGAATAGGAAAACGGGGCAGTTTGGGTCCCGAATCCGATCGTGAATGACCCGCCCTGCTTTAATGGTGCTTCCGATTTCTCTGTGGGGAATTGTGTGTAGTATCGTCAACGAAAGTTGACCGATCGATCGGGGGGTGTACGCACCTATGCTCAAGCTACTATTGTTGAACAGGAACACGTTCAGATACAGGTCCCATGGCGTGTTGTTAGTGACTTTCATTCCGTAGAATGCTTCGGGTCGACAATGAACTCGATCACGTCCGAATGTCCCAAGTTCGGATCCTTTCGACATAAACCGGGTTCACGCGGGGAAAGGAGTGGGTCCCCACATTCGTCGTAATCGATATTCAGGGGATAAAAGTCGATGGCCACCTCGTACGGGTGGTTGATCTGGTCGTGTCTATTCGCGAGATCAAGAAACCAGTAGTAGTGTGCTGCAGAAGCCAGGACATGAGAGATATTACCGCGGGTGGCCGTGTGAGGAAGCTTCGTTAGCCCAGACTGCCTCACCCGCTGATCTAGGACTTTAAACGCGACCAGATCATTTTCTATGGCAACCTCCAATTTTGCCTCTGGAGCTCTTCCAATCAGTTGGAATGTTTGACCGTACCCATCGACGTGCCGAAGCACCTCGAGGGTAGAGGGAAGATTTCCCGGGTGCTCGTAGAGGGACACTTTTCCAACACCACTCAGCTTTGCGAACGACACACCGGTGGGTTGTACAGATGTTACAAGTGTGGTCTTGAAATCCTCAATCGAGGAATCTTCTTCAACGAGAACGATGCCGAGCGGGGACGTTTTTTTCTTGTCATACAGGGTGAATTCCACCCCACACGAGACGCCATGCGCAAAGCCGGCATCAATCACATATCTGCCACCTTTGCGAAGAACAGGGTAGTAACCCTCCCTATCAGCAGAAAATCTCCCACTAAACAGGAGACGAGACGGTGTTGGTTTAATCCTTCGCATCGGGGGTGCTGTTTCTGCGTGGACCCAAGCTGGTTGTGACAAGCAGACGGACGTGTTGCATCCGAATCTGGACCACTATCCTCGTTGAAACTCGCGAACACTTTTAGAGACAAAGAAACCGACCTCTTTTTCTCCAAGCGTACAACCCCTAGCAAGTTGTATGAATGATCGCGGTGACGCGGTGGTGACATGCTTACCGTCTTGCGAGACTATACGATAATTCTGAGATAGCACTGTCTCAAGGCGAGATTCTCGCTCGAACTCTCCCAGCGCAAGTAGACCCTGGGATACCATTGTCAAGATCAAGGTATAGATCACGAAAGCAGGGCCCCACTTTTTCAAGGATTGAAATCCAAATGACTATCGTGGGTAATTGCAAGATTCGCAGAAGGGTCCTAAATGGACGAGTGGTCAGTTATATCCATAACACTACGGCTTGAGTGTAGCTGACTTTGTCCAGTAAATATCGATTGATCGCGTCTGCGGGATGAAATGCCTATCAAGACCGTCAGCATCACCGATCACGTATAAAATCATCAAGTATCAACCGGAGGTACATCTGGTATCCGTTGCCGATATCACCAATTCTGAGACCATCTCGGCGTTCGACCAATAGCTCGTTGCTCGGTTCGGGAGTCCATAGTGGATAACCACGAGGAGAGGACAACAGCCTAGCGTACACGTCCTGGGGGGATGTGGGCATGGCGGGCGATTGAATACGAAATCATGCCCTTGATTATCAGAGGGCTGAGATGTTGTGAAGTCCTGTGCGTGTCTGCATTTATACATATACTGTGATTGGATTCACCGGGCGCTCACATAGATTGTTGCCGAGGGTCGCCAGCACTAGTACTGGAGATGGTACTGTGGGACGCAAAGGTTTACGCCGGTAAATTCACGTCGGATGCAAGTTGGATGGTCAAATTTACGGGCAAAGTCTTGACTACGTAATACTTGGTCACAATGACAATCGGCTCTGAGCCTTGTGTCAGCTCACTGATGTCCCTATCGTGAACGAAACTCTGAACCAAGACAAAGACGTTACCCCTTCGTGAGAGATGTGGTCACTGTTCCCCTCATGGACGAGAATGAACTGAAGAGGCCATCACAGATCCGCGCAAAGGAAGACATCCGATGACAGCACCTTGTGCATCCGGTCGTCGCTTGAACCATACGGTGATAGACACACGGGCTATTGGCGCGTGAATAGACTTGGATGGTAAGCATGAATTGGGGGTTTATGAATACACAAGCTTCTTTCCTCGTTGCATTCTACACATCACCAGGACACGACATCTAATAACCCGCGTTCTTCAAATAATCCGCGACGCCCAAGACGACGGGCATGGCTTCCGGCGCTTGATTGGGGGAAACGTATTCGGCTACCAAGATCGCTTGCTTCGTCTTGACCAAGACACACCCGTCAGCCTAGGAAACGAAACGAACGAATGAGCCCAAGGTTGCGACGAGGCTCAGTCATACTTGCCGCCTTCTTGCAATGAATGCTCTCCAGCTGACGGTTGCACTCGAGCGTGAAAAACTTTTGTCCGCCGAGACGAACCCCACTTGCTTGTGTTGCTTCTAGGTTGGCGAATGCATTTATGGCGGCCTTTTGTTCTTCGGTCGAGAGCTACCGGAGCGGCGAGATATCAACCCAAGCGAGCGCACGAGGAAGAAGTGCATACGGTATATCCAGGCGAGATTGCCCATACTCCACCTTTCTGGCCCAGAATGGCGGCCCTTGCGATCTTTCCACTGCCAACGAGATTTGAGTCGACGTACGCTGTGGTAGATCATCAGATAGGTGACGGTGTAACTGTCCAGAACGATGAAATACTTTGCCAGGACATAAGGGTAGAGGATGAGGATGGATGAGAGAGATCGCCTGATTATCTACAAGAGTATGTAAGCGATTGCTGTGCTCCTATTCAATCGTTGATCAAGGATCACTGGCACTTGGTCGGTCATTAGCTACTCGATAGCAACGCAACAGACAGTCGTCGGATTCTGCATGGGTTCGTCTTGCGTAGGCACCGCACATCATTTGTCGAATCGGAAGAAAAGTGACACGAAAGGTTTGCGAAACAGATAATAATCTCTACACGCGTCGCTTATCGGTGTGACTGGTGTTCCGGCTCACTTGGGTCCACATCAACATCCCTTACGGTCGCAAAAGTAAACGTGTCAGCAGGTACTACGTGTTAATACTAGTTATACACCAGACCAGACATACAATCTGTGGCAAGAACAACTATACAAGAGAGGTATGGATTTCTACATACAAGGATCATATATCGCCAAAAGCCAAGATGAGGAAGTACATATGAAAGACAGAACCTGACATACACAAGAGAGAGTGCATACGTATCGTCGTCCACCGAACCTGTCCACGACAAGTGCGCGTGGAAACGTTATCAGCCATTAATATTCATGAGTGGAGTTTGAGATCGAGGTAACACATAAACTCAAGTCTGCATGAAAACAAAATATCAGCAACGCGAAGCCCAAAAACGTCATCATCCACTTGCATAAGACGCGACATTAACCCACAACACCGGATGATTTACTTGCTTGATCAATAATTTGATCTGACACACCCGACAAATGTTGGTCCTGGCGACGATCTTCCTTCCCCTTCGATTAGTTGTGAAACAATGGAGGGACTGCATCCGGTTGCAGCCATGACACGGCACTGTCAAACCTCGTGGCTCGCGGAGGACGTCGAGCGGTAACAGGGAGCTTGACCCAAACACATGGTCATCTGCGACGCGGCCCTGATAGTAGAGCGAGTGAGCGTAACGCGTGCTCTGGTCGACAAGGGCGTCTTCGTTGGCAGGGGTGATCCAAGATTGGGCTTTAAAGTGCTCGTAAAGAGCCCCTATCATCTCGATGTCGTGTGCGGCGTATTGGAGGAGTTGGGACACGAGTGGACGACCGAGCCAGATGGTCGACCCGTTTGCCTTGTGCATCGCGACCACCTGGGCTGCGGAACGAAAAAAAGGGGTCGGCCACGACGAAGATGCGAACGAAGAAAATGAAAAATAAAGATAGACGACGAAACGAGGAATGTGGACGTACGGTCTTTACCGGTCGTCAACAGTTTGGCTTCCCGCAGACAAGCGTCCATGCCCTGCAAAACATGAACGCCGGAGAACAAATCCGGGTTCTGCTTGATGAGGGGCAAGGGCAGTCGCCGACCCCCAGCTGCAAGTCGCGAGATACGCTTCCACTCCTTTTCGCCGCGCACGTTAGCACGCGAGTCGATTTCTGCGAGCTGGAGATCGAGCACGCCTTGGAGCAAGATGCCATAGGTGGCCGATAACTCGAGAAAGTCGTTTCGACAGTCCCACATGATCTTTTTCACGGATGGATTTTCGAGGAGGTCAAGGACGTAGCGGAGGCACGCGAGAGCATTGCGCGATTTGAGAGCGAGGGCGTCGAAGACGAAGATGTGCTCTGCGTTGGCGGTGCCGATGCACATGAGGGAGAGGACGCCGTCTGCGGCGCCGAGGTTCTTGCCCTCGCAGTCGATGATGAGGTAGGGAGACCTGGCGAGGGCGCGGGCTGCATTGGCAACGGTGGGTGCGTTGGCACAGTAGATGTAGTTTGTGGTCATGGTTTCATGGGTGGTCCAGGTGGTCGTCACACGACAGTCGCAGCCTGCCATCTCGGGTCAGGTCCCCTATTCCACAGCCATTCTGACACAATAAATAACAATGGGATTTTTGACATTGTCCACCGTCTATGAGAGCATGCAAGAGGCACAATAGGTATAAAAATTACTTGGTGAACACCCGTATCAACTTGGCAGAAATGTGTAGGAAAAAGATGGACCCAATGAACGCCAGTGACAGAATCAGGACGACATATGGGTCACTGGGACACGCTCGTCAGCCATACATCCCATCATGTCAGAACAACATAGGCACGCACACTCGAAGACCCGGTGAGTCGTCCGTGTACAGCTTGAGCATCGTCCCCGACGAACCGCCTGCACCTGCTGCACGAGTAGAGTTGGGTTTTGCCGCTTGTGAACCGCCCGCACGTCGGCTGCGTCATTCAGTATTTATTATCCAGCAATGCATGTTGTTCCGTCCACGTACCGAATCTGGGCACCAGGTGGTCTGGAGACGGCGTTTGACTTGCCGTTCGACGGGCTGTTTGGACGTGTAGATACATCTGAGTCAGACTGGAGGAGGAGGTCAGTGACGACGACGACGACGAACTCGCAAGGAGACGCACCATGTCGTTCGAGTTCAAGTGATGTCGTGGAAGTACCGTGGGAACACTCACGAACAAATCACCGGCATTTCCTTTTCCGGATATCACATATACACCCATCTCCTTGTTCGCCTCGATGTCCCTGGTGCGTACAACTCATCCTCCTCGTCCAGTGCATTCTCTGAATATCTCTACTAGATAACTGCACTCGTCGCACGAGGCACCACCGTGCTCGCCGAATACCAGGCGCCAGGTGGTCGAGATTTCACACAAGGCACGCCGCTCCACGCATCTGGTGCTTTATGATTGTGATTCACCAACTCTTATATCGCAGCAACCCAAGCCATCTTATCAAAGATACCTCCAAACGACAGTAAACTCACCTATGTCTGGGATCAATACCTCTTCCACTACATCGCCGATGGCGGATTCGTCTACCTCGTCATGGCAGATGAAGCAGCCGGACGGTGAGCGCCTCCCAATCTACATACGACACACGGGAATAATCTGATGGATCACAGGAAAACACCGTTTGCGTTTCTTGTTGAGTTGCAACGCAAGGTACGTCAGCACCTCGCATGTTTGATCCGCAGCCCAATCCCGTCGCTCATATGCACACACACACCGCAGTTCACCGAACGCCCCTCCTCCTCCTCGACCGCGCTGAGCGCAACCCCCGCATACGGCCTCCAAGGCACCTTCTCGCCTACCCTCGCCTCCCTCATGCACACCTACAACACCGCTCCACCCGTCGACCAAGTCGCACGCGCCCAAGCCGAACTCGAACAAGTCAAAGACATCATGGTTAAAAACGTCGAACAGATACTCAGTCGCGGCGAACGCATCGAACTTCTCGTCGACAAGACAGACACTATGGCCCACCAGGCCACTGCGTTTCGGCGTGGTGCACGGACAGTGCGGCGACAGATGTGGTGGAAGAATAGCAAGGTGCTGGCGTTGACGGTGATTGTGGTGCTCTTGCTGTTGTACATCTTGGTGGCACAGTTTTGTGGGGCGACGCTACAGTGTGCCAAATGATTTTTCCTTCGTTGAGAGGCGCCTCTTCCATAGTGTAGCATTTTTAATCCGTGCCAATGTATCCTAGGCCCCCACACGAACTGGCTCCATATGTTTTAGCATTGATTGAGCTCAATCAAACCTACAAGACAGATCGTGATCTTAGAAAGTCCAAGTCCGTCTCGCCATCCATTTGTACTTCCCACTGTCGTTTTCAAGACACGGCGAAAGTGCATGCACGCGCTGTGCCAACATAATGGTCTGAATCTGCCATGATTTCGTGGTGGCCAGATAACCGACTGGGCACCGAGGTGAGTGATACGTTGATTGATCTCACCGTCCTGTTCAGCGCATACGCTGCCCGAGTATGGTCCAGATGCCCTGCCTCGCCCACCAAATGCCTGTAAAACGTTGACATGATCTTGCTCGTCCCCGACCATCGTATAACACGCGGAAAGGTAAACGAATTCAGGAACGATCGAGGTGTCCATATAGCCGAAGCCAGCGTGCTTCTCGACCCAGTACAGCAGCTTCGTGGAAATCCTGAGTGGTGTCTCTAGATAAAGTGCAAGTTTGCTCGAGGACGTTGAGCGATCAGGACGTCCTTGCTCGCTGAGGGCGATGGCCTCGTCCAGGTCCGAGCTGCCAGTGATTGTACCGAGTCGACAGACAGAGTGCAATGCTGCTCAATGACATGGAGCGGTTGGGGGCCACGCAGGCATAGTTGAGGTGTTTCTCGGCCAAGGACAATAGCCTCTTCTTGATCTTGATCTTGAACGTCCCGAAGCTAGTTGTAGCGTGTACACAGGTGAGCGGCAAGAGTGCTTCAGGGTGTCCCCGTGGACAAATCTGAAGTCCTTCTCGGTCGAGGGCAATGACCTGGTCGAGTGCATGTTCTCAAGCCAGTTGTAGCGACGAATTGAAACGAAGGAGAAAAGTTGCAGGTGATGGTGGGCAAAGTTGGAGTGCTCGTTAATGTAGCTGGTCGTGGGTCCCGCCATCTTGCGAGAGATGTCGCCCGTGAACGTTACAGCAGACATCTGCAGCAGCGCTCGTAAACCCCCCAGCCTGATTCAGAGCCAATGCCGCACGCTGTCTCTTCCGACCTCAAGGCACGTATTCCAGTTCTTCATCGTTCTGGTTATACCGTCAAGCAGATCTGTGGCCTGTTGGTCATCAAGAAACCACTCGTTTACAAGACTCTCAAGCTTCACTCAAGATACGGTGTTATCTCACCTACTCGACTATGACCAGGCGCCGACGGATTCTCAGCTCTGCTGATGAGTCCTTCATTCGGGCTGTCGTCAAGAATCGCCCTACAATTCATTTTGACGAGCTTCAACATGAGCTCTGGATAAAGCGCCATAGATTTGCAAGCATCCCCACTTTACGTCGAACACTTCAAAGTCTCCCACATCTCGTGCAAACATGTTCCTGCCTCTCCGGCCGAGCGAAGCGAGGAATTGTTGCGGGCTCTGTACATGAACCGTGTTGGCGCCGAAGCACCAGACGCAAATATCCCTGTCTTTGTTGATGAAGCGACAAACGGGCGAGCATCCAGAGGAGAACGTTGTCGGGACAAGAGCTTTTGCGTTCGTGGTGTACGCTATACTCTCACACTTGACGGTATCATTGCGTATGATATTGTGGAGGGTGCAGTTGATGGAGAACGCTTTCTGTCCTTTTTGAACGAGCATGTGGTTCGTGTTCTATCCCTTTACATCATGCCATGCTCTAACTGCAGTACAGATGCCCTTCACCAATCCATATCCTGATCCGCGCAGTGTCATCGTGATGGATAATTGTCGCACTCATCATGCCAAGAACGTTCGAGCGCTGGTTGAGGACGTGCATTGTAAGCTACCCATAGTGTCTTTGTATTCATTTTCACTGACAAATAGCAGTATGCAAGCTGATTTTCCTGCCACCACACTCGCCCGACTACAACCCCATCGAACAGGCATTCTCAACAATCAAGGCATCTTTGCACCATGAGATGCATGACCTCTCGATGACGGCGATCATGCGTGCGTGTCAAAAAATCACGCCTGACCAAGCGGCAGGTTATTTCAGAGCCTCCGGATACATTGCGTAAAATGTACTAGACGCGGGATGAGGAACTCGTCCGCGCGTGGACTAGCTAGCAATCCACGCTACAAATACTTTGTCTGGCTGTCTCCGAAAGCAGAGATGTTGAATATGTCCACCAGCCCAGATTCGGACGGATCGACAAACGAACAACTAACCATACATATTGCACAAGGAGGGGGGTTTCCCGGGTGTACACGCACGAGACCAGCTAAGAACTACACACACAACGTAGCTGCACAGACGACAGCAGGGTACAAGGTATCGCGATGACGTTACATACATTATCCAGCATGACCAGTACCGAACACGTTCGGTCGCCAAAAAGCCTGCATAGACATGATGAAAAGAAGGGAAGAAAACGTGACCTTGCGTTCTAGCATGTCCGATGCGGGATCGAAAACCATATGCCAGTGCGGAAAAAGAAAAGAAATGGAAAAGAAAAAGGCACGACGACGGACCCGGAAAAGCTCACGCATAGGTCTCGGCGGGCACATGGTACCCCTTGCTGGTCTTGCCGCCACCCTTGGACCTATGCCGTGCCAAGTGACACGTCTCAGAAACGTTGGTCGTATCCTTGAGCGAGCTCGACAACGCAGACGTCTCGCGCATCCGCCGACGTTCCTTTTCGAGTCGCTCGAGCCGCTCCTTTTCCAGCTGCATCGCGACGTCGCTGGCACGCACCAACGGCTTCCGGTCTTGCACCGCATGCAGATCGTCGGAGTGGTGTGCAATCGACGTCGACGAGGACCCAGGGTGTTGTTGAGAGGTGGAAGACGGGCGTGGAGGTGTCGCGAGACGCGGAGTGGCTCGTGGGAGCGTCGGCTCTGGGAACTCGGCACGAAGCATAGACGAGGGACGAGGACTGTCAAGCAGGTCATGTAGCCTGGATAGAAGGTGGTCCTTGTTCGGCGGCATCTCCTTGGTCACCATCTCAGTCGATTCCCGCCGTTTGAGATCCGTCATGTCGCGTGTATGGGCGTCCTTGCTCGCACGCGGACCTTGGGATACGATCCCCATGCGATCCGACGAGTAGCGACGGATGGGAGACGGGGGTCGGCTACTCATGACGACATCGTCTCGGGGCTTGGAACACGATATGCCAGATGGCCATGCATCAGAGGTAACCGACATAGCCATGATACTCGACTGACGCGAGGGCGGTGTACGAGAAGGTATGGGTATGGGAGCGACTTTGGCGGAGGGTGGTTGAAGGTGTGCAGGGAACGGATACGCCTTGGGCCTCACGGATTCATCAGCCTCAGACTCTGGTTCGGGCTCCTCTTGGATGGGTGATTTAGCCCGCTTCGCCTTGATCAGTTCGTCTTGATCCGAGTCGTCGCCAAGTGCCATCAAGGAAGGCGCGGTCGACATCAACGGTGCAGTCACCTCTACCAGAGGCGAAAGATGAAAGTCGTACTCGTCATCGATGGCTTTTCCTTTGGCCGTCTCCACTTGAGACAAGGTCGGGTCACCACTGCCCGAGAAGGACCGTTTCACATCATTCCTGTAGAAGTGCTGAAGTTCTATCGCCCGGGGCGGGGCCACCATCGTCCCATTCGAACGGTGTCGATCAAGTTCTTCCCGTAGCGACCGACATTCTTGAGTGACAGACTCCATCTAAAAATGGCCTCATGAGGTGACAGATGAAACAAAGACAATTGGGTCTACTCACTTGACTACAACCGAAACGTCAGCGATAGATAAGAGTATCATAACGAAATACCCACCCTTTCCAAAAGGCGTTCATCTGATCGTAATGCTCCCTGAGACTCTTCTCGATCGCAAGCGCTGTTTCTTTCTCATCATGACTTGTCCGCTCCAAATCCTCATATTTGAGCCGGAGCGCTTCGAGTTCTGACGTCAAGCGATCACGTATCTCGTCACGTGTAGCTGTCGTTTCACGTAGCTGCTCCGCTTGTACGACTGACTTTCGCTGGGCCTCCAACAGGTTATGTAGTAAAAGGCAACTGACCCTGACGGGGGTGTACTGTCGTAAAAGGGACGAATGAGACCATCGTTCCAGGGACCCAGCGTGGTGAGAGAGAAACAGTACCTGATTTCCCGGCTGCGACTTGTAGTACGCTCGACACTCGTCGATCACCCTCCGAATCTCGTTGACCTTGCCACCCTCTTTGACGATCCGTGCGATGTCGTCGAGCAGCCGCTGCGACTCGTTGTCGATCTGGGGCGCCATTACCATGGGTTCTGATGGCGCCTCGATCGATCTCGTTGAGCTCGAACTCGTGGCCGGATCACGGTCCACGTGCAGCTTGCGCACGTCGCGGGGCGAGAACCGCTCGCGACAAAGGGGACACTTTTGCTGCATCAGATGGTCGAGACATCTACCTCGGGTCGTTCATGACATGAGGTGCCTCTCCGCAGACGATGAAAGGGAGGCTCACTTTTGACAAAAGACATGACCGCAGGTGATGGCATGGGGCACGTTGGCCCCAGTGGTATAGCACTCGAGGCAGACGTCGCACGTCGAGTTTGGACCGAGCACCAGCATGGTTGAGAAGAAAGGGACTGGTTAAGGACCCCTTCGAAGACTCTGAAGAAAGAAAAGGGACCGACGGGAGAAGTAGAACGGATATAAAGACTCAGCCTGGCCGAGTGCGCGTGTTAGCTGGAGTATTGGTGCAAGCACCGATCCAGGGCATGTTCAACATTAGGCCTCTGGCGAGCCATTATAAGGCAACACGAGGCCGGCTAAGAGACGTGAGATCGAAGGCAGTTTTACATACGCGTCGACATGGTGCATCAGAAATCAGGCCTTTGGACGGATAAGGACATTATTATTATTCAACATACCTGGACTTCATTTGTCATTTCGGGCATACTGGGATGTTGGGGGGACCATGGACTCGGAAAACCCCTTCTGGTTGGTATCTAAGAAGACTCTCGGGCCGAGGCGGTCAGCTCGTGTTTCCAGCATGCAGAACTTCAAGTCAGTTCTGCCGCGCATCATTCTGAATCCCTTGCTGTGCTGATCAACGCCGTTCTGCACGTTGCCCGTAGTTTGAATGGCTTGCTGTGTGGACCATCGTCGGGGATGACGTGGCTCAAAGTTGGTTCCCAGCGACCGAACACAGGACAGTTTTGGGCGACGCTGTCTGGGTGTTTGAGCTCTGCTACGGAAGCGTCGTTCAGGGAACACGACGTTATCGTGGCTCTTCCGTTCTCGGTTCCACCGCGATAAGTCCAGGCTTCGCCGGACGGAATGGAGCCCATCGGGACATACATTCTTCTTCGGAGATGATCACAAGCTGCCATGATGAGCCCCGGATACATCCGCAGTGGCAAATGGACGTGACATGCGAGCAATCCAGCCAACACACGTTTCTCGGCCTCACTGGATAGGTATTGTTTGTGTTCGTTCTTCGGATCTTTGATGCGGCCATCGTCCTGAGTTTGTATGCCGGAGCCCCTTGTGAGCCCACAGGGGTATGTGCCCTCCCACCCGTTCCTTCCTCCCCCCATCGCCTTCTGATGTCGACCTCTGTCACGGCTCCAACGGCATCAACGATAGTTCCTATCGACTCCGACAAGTTCACACTGCTGAGCAACCTCAAACGCGAGACCAATCCCCAGCGTCTGCCGATCCGAGTGGATCACCAACCACTTTATCGAACCTTGAGCCAACATGAATGTCCCTTGTTTGCGTCCCAGATCTGCCACCGATACGACGCCAATTAGCCTAGCAGAGCTGCCAACCCCACACGAACTCGACGTCTCACGCCCAGCTACCGCCGCACACCCCCCACTACGAACAGAAAGTCTCTCGGATCCTTCGAAAATCCGGGCGTTCCTTGACATGATCCAGTGGCTAGCCTGGCCCAGTCCCTACGGCAGACTGATCATCATCCGATCAAGACGCTCCGCAGTTCCATCGCAGGTCTATCTAGCACATCGGATGATCAAGTCAGCTGACATCGTTCCATGAAATCGACAAGGCACACACTATGGATACCGAATGGCAGGACATAATAAGGTTGATCATCTCCTGCGCCATCTCTCTATTCAGTGGGCAGCCAAGCTGTGGCTTCAGCGCTAAGAAAAATGCTCTGAGAGCAAATTTCACTGAAGGGTGCGGGCTGGTCGGATATATTGTCATCGTCCCCCCTCGCGGAGTCTCGGTACGACACCACCAGCACAGGCACCTGACGAACATAAACAAGGAAAGAAGGAGAAGGATAATAGAACGCTCATTCAGGAGTAGGAACTCCACACCTCACGTGCAACGCCGACTCGGAAACACTCTTTTCCCAAAATGTCGTTTCAAAGCCCGAGACAGTGAGAAAAACAGGAGAAATGAACGGTGCTTATCTATGATATGCCTGAACCAGTGGGCAAATATGCTGCATCCTCGAGATCAGTATGAAAAGACATCCTCGTTGCAGTGAGGTGGTTCTGCCACATTAGGGGATTGGTTGCCAACCAATTACGCCGAGGGGAGCCTCGTGGTTCCTGTGGTTGGTCATTGTCTCGATTTATGGTATATGAAGGGACCTGGAGCCCAATCGAGGGCCCCATCTTCATTGGCATCAGCTCAAACCTTCTCTCGTTCAAGACATAGCGCTCGGTGGGTGGGACGATATCGAGGAGATAACTCACGTATACTAAAACAAAACATACCAATACATAAATCAACAATCCATACAACATAATAATGGCCTCCAAAGAACGGTCATATGTTAGTGATCACGAACGAGTATGATGGATAACAAATAACGAAGTCGCGCGAAAGAGAAAAGTCTACACAGCGATGGAGGTATATCCAAGAGAAAATCTTCTATATTTATGTCATGTGCGGTTAGCCCACAAGTGTATGATGTTGGGTCCACCGACGATCGGCGTGGGTGCAACAATTTCAATCCCAGACGGTGCGGAAGACGCATGACCTTGATAGTCATGTGTTGGAAATGAGGCATCAAAATGCAGCGATAGCGCATTGGTGCCAGTGATATGAGGGCCGTTGACAACCCTGCCAGTGCCACTATGGTCAGCAGGACGCAAAGCCTCCGCGATGCTCGATTGTGGCGCGTGGCGAGAGTGTTCATTTGCATTCGCCCCTTCGCTTCGCCTCGCTCGGCGCACCTGGCGATCTTGCGTTGTCTCCAATGTCTGTGGGTTCCTCTCTGTGTAGGGCGAGTTTCGGCGGTGCGGTGTCGTGTTCTCCCGGACGCGGCTGTTCCGCGAGCTAGGGTGCTCCCCTTCGTCCTCCCTCATAAGGCCCAAGTTCGACACGTGGGATTCCGAGCGAGGCAAGCTGCCTGGCATGATAGGTGTCTCCGACTCATCCTCGTCTCCATCGCTAGTCATGTTGTCAACGCGTCCTACGTACGAACCAGCAACGCTTCCCTCGCCCCTGACTCCACCGTTGTGAAGTCCGACGAGCAAACCAAGACTTTGCATACTTCCTCCGCTGATGCTGTCATTGGACAACGTCTGTACCGTGCCCCAGGTCGTCTCGCTTCTTGGACTGTCGTTCTCACCCGCGAGGGGCGCTGCAATGACCCCGCTCATGGCTCTGCGGTGCCTCGCTTGGTCATTCATGCCATTGACCCCATGATGCACCGCGCCTTCGGTCACGGCACGCCGGACACCAAGCACCCGGTCGGTCGCCTGCAAAGGAGCTCTCCTAGCGCCACCATTCTGCGGCACATCCAGAGGGGGCGGATCACCCAACCTCCGCACCGATCGCTCCACGTCGACAGCCTGCGTCGTGTTCCGCCTCGTCAGCCGCCTTGCTCGGTTCATCGGGGTGGCCTCTTCGTCTGGCGTTGACACCGTCCCCGCAATCGGTGGTGGCACGCCCATCAAGCCCAAACCGCTGATGGGCTGCTCAGGCGAGTCCTCCACAAGAAATCCGTGTACCCGATCTGACCGATCGCTTCCGTACGACGAAGGCGCAAAAGCTGGGGGTTCGCTGGCGATCCGGAGACCCGAGTCGTAGCCAGAACCATATCCTTGAAGGTATGCAGCCGCGGATGTGAGACGCGCATCCACATTCTGCCGAGGGTCCGCTTCAGCGCCGCCGTTCGATACGCCGTTAGCACCGATTGCGCGGGCCCTCGGGCGAGCCTCACGTTCCTCGTCCGACCTCCCTCCTTCGACGAGCGGGTGGTGTGCCCAGCTTGGGGCTGGAGAAGGTGCCACGACGACACGCCGGGGTTGTACTGGGATGGTATTGCTCTGTGCTCGCCCATCTGTGCTCGTGTACCTCCCCTCAGCGGTTCCTGCGCGACCAGATTCCACATGTGTTCTCCTCTCTCCTTGAGAGTGGTTGACATTGTTGAGTTCCTGGGATGAGGATCTTCTGTTCCGTTCATCTCCACGCGGAGGTTCGGCGTGCTGTGCACGTGGAACGGCGATTGAGGCAGTGGGTACATATTGAGTATGGGCTGTTCCACCATAAGTGGTGACGGGCGGATAGCCGTTGGTGATGGTAGCGGTGGAATTAACTTGCGTTCTTGGAGGTGCAGGGAATGGTACTGCGGAGAGAAGTGGATCGGACGAATCCGCGGCCCCACCTGGCCTTGCGAAGGCAGGAAATCGGTCCAGCGGTAAAGGCTCAGGTGGTGGCGGGAGGGGATTAGAAGCATTACGATAGGGCTGCTGGACGTCTCCACGGAGCGAATCAATCTCGGCGTGGAGCCGAGATAACTGAAAAACATGAGTGAGTCGAGTGGTGCCTAACCCTCGTTCACAAATCAACGTGACTCACTTCCCTGTTTTCATGTGGTCAGCGCCACCGCCTCGTTATATAGTAAGGATGCCCTTACAACGTATGGTTGCTCTCGATCTCATCGATCCTGCTCAAAAGACTTTCTTCCACTGCACGAGACGTCTTTGAGTCTTGGTGCGCATTCCGTCGGTAGGCTTTCAACTCGCGGCGGGTGCGACGGTATTCTGCATGGTCTCGCTCATTGCGCTCTTCCAATGCCTTGTATCGCTGGAGAGCGGCCAAAGAGGCACGCAGCGGTCGATGCTAACTCGTGGGATAGGTGAGAACGTGACAACTACAAGGCGGAAAAACTCGGACCAAGGAAGCACGTCCAGGCACCAGCAGGGCTGCGGGTCCCATGCACTAGTGACGCCTCGAAGACGGCGACCTCGCTTGACCGAAAGGAATGCACTCATACTCACAGAGTTCTCCTCCGTGGAGTTGGTGGACAGCCACTCTTCGACTTCGGTGACGACCTCGATGATTTCGACGTCAGAGACGTCCTCGCCGGACACGAGTGCGACACGCTGAAGGAACTGCGCAGCTTTTACCTCGATCGATTCTTCGGCAGCGCCGTCAAGCTCGGGTGGACCTGCCACATGCAGTTTTTTGACACGGCCTGGCTGGAAGGATTTTCTGCAGAGTGGACAGGCGCTCGGAGAGAGGTTCCGGAGACATCTATGGTACGGAAATAGCGTGTTAAGATCTCCCTGAGGTGTTCTGTCGTAGAGTACCCACGTGAGACAGAAAATATGACCGCACGCTATGACGTGTGGTGAATTAGCGGGTTCTGGGGAGAGACTGTATGGATCGAGGCAGACATCACAGAGGCTGGCGGGGTGAACAACAAGCATGGCAAATACGAAAACTGAAGCACTGAAACCAGAATTGGCCGTCGAGGCTGATAGTATCACCACATAGCATAAACGTGCAAACAGCGACTCGACAGCTAGGTGTAAGGGTTCACCATTGCTTAGTCATTTCCCTTATTTGGCAGCTGTCGTCGTTCGCCTTCCCTTCTTCCCTCCATATCATTTCTAACTTCCTGACGGCATCAGCGGCGAGCAGCGAACGACGCTATGATGATCCCCGTGACGGTAAAAAGTCACGAACCAATGTTAATGAACTGATTTCATGAGAACGCTGCTAGCAGTCCATCCAGAGCAAGTGGTGAGATCGAGACTCACCGTTTTATATTCAGTGTCGACAAAATTAACACTGTCAGCGACAGATCGGTGAGTAAAAACTTGCCTTTCACCAACTGACTG
Source organism: Porphyrellus cyaneotinctus (assembly GCA_038091315.1). Lineage (NCBI taxonomy): Eukaryota > Fungi > Basidiomycota > Agaricomycetes > Boletales > Boletaceae > Porphyrellus > Porphyrellus cyaneotinctus. The sequence continues at coordinate 1,993 of JBBPOF010000623.1, read as the reverse complement.
TGCCGATATTATTTACAGTGAACACCAACGGCGATTTTTGAATCAAGTCATCTTTCTCGCCAGCATGTGTGAATGCCCTGAAAACCACTCTAATCAACATGCCACACGGAAACCCATGTATTTTCAACCGAATATGGCCTTATCCTGTGTAAGGACTCCGATTTTTCTAGTTGCCCACAAGTTTAAACTCGTGTTTCACGGCACCAACGGGAAACAATACGTCAGGCTCATCCTACATATGGATGCCACATCACCCTCGATGGCGTCGCCCTGCGCATTGCTGACATATTTTGGATTTCGGAAAAATGGCACGCTGCTGTGCATCTGATGCGGCCTGCCTTGGTAAGTGGTACAAAGGGTATCATAGCTCACATCAACGAGGACGATGCCCCTGCTGTGATCGAGTACGTGGATGAGATCTCAGGGATTATTGTCTCCATCGACCTTCTTCTTCATCCCTAAGAATCTGATTGGCCCTACTGGGGGGCAATGATCAGGTGGAACCAAGAAATGATCTGTGAACATTCCTGGGCGCAACGTGGTCGTACCATACGTACCCCTACGAAGATGGGACCCAAATGCAACCAGAAGAACAATTCACGAAGAGTCAAGTCGAGATGCACAATGAAGTAGATGGGGAGGCACTTCGTAACGAATCAGGTCCGGCTAGGGCCAAGGAATGGGGCGAGGAAGTTGGAGAGCAATGACTCGGTGAGCAACTCAGAGATCGCTGAGGCCAAGAACCTACCAAATACCGCACCTCCTGCGTCAAACGCAGCTGCACCGTCCAGCAATGCCCGCAAGTGAGGCGTCCGAAAAATACGCGTGGCGATCCACCCCAACTACAACCCTGAAGTGCATATTAGGCATGCGTCGAGGATAAAATTAATATGGCCAATGCCAGGGGTCGCCTACACAACGTGCTGCAAGAGGATGAAGCGGCGTAACCAGGCGCGAGGTCAGAAGAGGAAGTATCCCTCCTATCCCTCCCCTGTGCAAAAATACGACGCGCCAGGCAGATGTCGAGCGTCTCCTGGTCCACAACATCCATCCTTGGTATCCACATCACCCCCAGAGCAGCCCGCGAAAGGGGTCCGCCGCGGGGCTTTCCTGTGTGTGTGCATCACCCGAGCCGGTCTTGCAGTACGCTCGCGAGTCCATGTCGTCATTAGACGACCTGGAGTTTTTCCCTAGTCAGAAGCCCACGTTACAACGGTTAAATGTTTTGTTAGCTGAGCTCCGGAGGACTATGGATGACCTTTCTGCCCAGGTTGTTTCCCTGCAGGCGAAGCCTGAAGCCGATTAGTCAATCAGCATCCCCAAGAATATCCTCTATTACACCTCCGTGTTATCCCCACACAAATGCATAGGAAGGCAGACAATGAATATGACTGAGATTCCCTTGTCCCGCTATATAGGTACACCTGGAAGTGGAGACCACCCATCATCTTGTCCGATATCCTACTCAGAAATTATACATCAGCATGCGCTGCATGCTACTCCTGTGCATGGGAACTGAAAGTGTAACAATGGTACCAACATTCCTTGTTATATATAACCTGTGAGAATTGCGATGATCACGCCTTCACGATTGTAGAACGAACGACCGCGGGGCAGGTGGTGTTTTAAACGACACCTGATGCGCGTCGGTCAGCGACATTGATTACGACCAGAGTACATGCAACAGTGAGCGATAAAACACTCTTTTCTATCATGGCATCCACATGCGGATAGAAACATACGGCATCACAGACGACGACCACGGCGACCACCCTATCAAAATCGCGATCAGCCAGTCGAACAACAAAGACAACCACATGGAACATACTTTTCTCCTTGTGCAGTCAGTGGGGATCGGCGTCACGTCCTCGATTCTGCCGATACGCATTCCCGCACGGGCGAGCGCACGGAGTGCGCTCTGTGCACCGGGGCCTGGCGTTTTTGTGCCGGTACCACCAGTGGCCCGGAGTTTGATGTGAAGGGCAGTGATGCC
>JBBPOF010000622.1:0-19736 GCA_038091315.1 Porphyrellus cyaneotinctus | reverse complement strand
TTTACAGATTTCTCTGGCCCGCGGGCGCGGGCCGATGCCGTGGTCGTCCGCTCGACGCTGGGCACACCATGCACGTCACGAACCTCGTGTTTTTTTTTTTTCTTTCTGCGTGCCGACGCACGCCCCCTGCCCCCTCGCAGCGGGCAGTCCCATTTGGACCGTCCTTCGCGCAGGGCGAGCTCGCTCGCTCGATTGCCGAGGGTGGCGGTGCCCCATTTACATTTACAGCACTGCCACTGCAAATTCTTTTGATTAACCATACTTATTTTGCCACTGACTTATCACAACACCTCCAATTTCACACAAAAACCAGTTTCAAAGCCGGAATTTTTGTCAAAATATAGTGCACTTGAGGTTTCTAATGGTCTGGAATTAATTATGGTAACCAGTATTGTACATGATTCGTAGCTCGACAAGTAGAGTAAGACACGATAAGACACGTAGAGCCGAATAAAGAAGCGTGTAAATTTACTGATTGGCAGTCAGCTGACCCAGAATTAAGATGGGCGGAAAGAGCAAGAAATACCATCATTAGAGGGGCAAGTACAACAGGTGCTCCATTAATGCTACCTAAAAAGATGTCGACGCTGTCCAAATGTTGCACGCGGGTGACGCAAGTGAGCTTCCCGCACGTGCCTGACGATGTTTGCCCGCCTCACAGCTCGTGTCCCGCCAGGGCACCAACGGCACGTAACCATAAAGTCAGACGTTAGGCACGACATTCCATGCACCGTAGCGAGATGCTCCGCACAGCGTGCCACTGAAATCGGACGCCCACATATCGCGCCATCTTCGGTCACCCACTGACAATTCACCAGAGATTCCATGGACGTATGTTCAGCGTTCTCACGGAGGCTAGGATACCAACTTGAAGCGCACATGGCAGGGGAAGAAGGTGAAAGTCTTGAGTCGGCCTCGCAGCGATCAAGCTCGTGGTATCCGTCATGCATGTCCACGGAAGTTGCCGGGGTAAATTGCGAAGGAAGCGCTGGAGTCTGAAACCTCGTTGAGCATCGAGGACACAAGGATGACGCAAACTCACAAAAAAAGATGAATTCATCTGTGTCCAAAGCTGCAATAATCGTTTAACTACATTCAAAGGAAGATACAAAATACCCACTTCAGTTGACCAAGTAGAAGCGTAGTGGGGGTCTTCTGGCCTCTCATTGAGTCGCACAGTGGATATAACACTAAGGCGTTGTATGAGTTTTATCAGGTATCGGTGATAGTTGACAAAACACAATGCAACCTATTCACGCTACCAAAGTCATTCCGCGGGTCAACGCGGTCGATGATGTTCATCCAAACAGGATCCATTAGAGCACAGCCTGAGCGAGGGAAGGAACGAATGAAGAATCCCAGGATATAGAGTGTGTACAGATATGGAGTGTTGGTACATAGCAATTGGAGTGCTTAGGGCCGGCTCGGCACTCCATCACAGCGGCGATTTTTGAGAAGAGCACTCCAATTCTCCAAAAGAAGCTTTGTGAAGCCCAAGTTGGCAAGTAATGTATTTATACGCTTCAGTTCCAGACCGTCTGGCGGCGGCCTTGCTCGTTGATGGATGTACAAGGCAGAACGGCGTATGAATCGACACTCAATGAACCAATTAACATTACTACCCAGCTTCGTAAAGAATGGTTATTAAGGTATTAGAAAGTAAGGCGACCACAAAGATATGACGACTCTCGAAGGCAAATGACGAAGCAGCGACTGCCACACCGGATCCCGTCAGCACATCACTCGAACAGCAGCCAGTTGATGATTGACAGCACTGACGATGGACGGTCGTGAGACATAACTGAGGAGGCCAAATCAACACAATATGTCACCGCGAGGGGACGAGGCTGCTGATCGTCGTCGAGGGGCCAAGGCGGTCACCCATTTAGGGAGTCAGCGTACATAGAGTCTCAGAGTCCAGTCACACGTTGTAGACAGCCCATAAGGACAGTTATAATGTCAACCGGAAGTCGATAGGGAGCTTGAACCGGTCGAGCACGTCGAGAGATCGTGCGGACGTGACGTGATGGTGGCACCGGCGCACAAACCAAATCGAGGGGTAACGTGCACGCGCCAGGAAATCCCCAGACTCCGAGTGAGGTAGAGGACCCAGACGGCGGAACGAATGGTCGCAACGGAGGCATGCCCAGAGAGCCCAGACAGCAAGCTACAATACTGCGCAGACGCAATGAATGGGATCAGTGAAATCAATGGTACGGGAGACACCGACAACCACATGAATGAGAATGTGTACCATAGAGCCGATACGTCGAACTCACAGCAGCACTCAGGCTTTTCGGCTGAAGACGTACAGTCCGTTGCATCACATAAAAGTCGTGTCAATCTTATTTGGTTTTATTTGTCCCTTGCAATTTTACCTACTGTGAAAAGTCCGTCATGTTCAACCGGTTCACTAACACACCCATTCCATTCGCCGCATTCTCAGGAGTCAATTTACACTGGTTAGATTGAGACCAACCAATAATTTCTCACTAACGATGATGACGAACGCCATCACTGCATCTCCAAGTATGGTACACTTCTCGTAACATCCTTCTTTCCCATTTCTCCATCTCTCATTTGCTACGTTTCAGTACCCAAAAGCGCGATTACCCTATTGACCGCCAACGGCTTCCGTCAGGTTGCGAGTGATAGACTCTAACATTGCACCGGTATCCGAGGTTACGTTGATCTGTGGCGCCGTCGAGCATGAGTCCGTGGTCCTGCGTTCTGCATAGAGAAATACAAGACATACCATATCAAAGCCTTCTTGTGCACGTTTAGATGACTGCACTCCCGAAGTGCAATAGATGCCACTGCAGTCATGGTCAGCACTGAACACACGCCCTGGTTGTCGTGAGACATACCATTTCTTTCCGTTGTCGTGTGCCGCTTTCAGTATCTGTTGAATGACCTTTTCCACATCGGGATGGGGGTCTGGAGATGGGGGAGGGTATCCGAGGGTCAACGACAGGTCATATGGACCGATGAAAAGGACATCTATTGGCGAACAAAGGAGTCAGGTGCAGATGGACTGGAGACCAAGTATATTCTGACCGATCCCATCAACAGCAGCGATCTCCTCGACATTCTCGACCCCCTCTCGTGTTTCGATCTGGATCATGACAGTGATGTGTTCGTTGGCCGATTTGAGGTACTGTGCAGCACTGATCCCCCACACGCTCTGCGTGAACGGACTGCCAAAGCCACGCCTGCCGCCTGGTGGGAAACGACTGTCGGAAACGACCCCTCTTGCTTTAGCTGCATCAGAGACCTGTAAATCAGACAGCTTGGGTATCTCATTACATCCTAGGTACCGAAGATAGGGGACACGTACCATCGGTACGAGGACACCTCTCGCGCCCGCGTCCAGGGCATACTTGATCTGCCACGAGGTGCCCGTACTCGTGCCCGTTGCGGGAATGCGCACAAGCGCGCTCGGTGCGTTGCTCCCGATCCCGGTGATTGCTTGGATGGACTCCGCCGCGCCGGGTTGGAGCGATGTAAGTCCGTGTTCGCAATCGATCATGACCCAGGAGAGGTGTGGACTCGACTGGGCGACTGTGCGGGCGTTGATCACGCCTGGTAGGGTGATCCATGCACCAAAGGCGGGTTTGGCGGCCTTGAATGCCTGTGCGATAGCGTGAGTGGTCATTGGGGAACGATGCGCCTCGGGTGCGGAAGGGACGTCCTTATGTACCATAGAACAGACGGAGTCTTGCGGGCCGTGTCGATTCAGACCTATTTCTCGGGTTAGGGGTTATCGATTTATCTCGTGACCTATGTCTGTTGCAAGCAAAGTGTAGGCCAAACTCAATAGTTTCTAATCAATGGATTACTCAGTCCATAAAGTACTACGAACTGTATATTAAGGGACAGTAGTACGAATCGTATCTCTCGTTCCCCATCGTCTCTCGTCTGAGGTCGACTATCCCTTCGGGCATCCTCAACAATGAGACGCTGGGCGGCAGTGGGGTGTGCAAGAGAGATGCATCACGTGCTTGAGATCAGGAAATTCCTTTCTAACATCGTTGGTTACGGCTGCTTGCCTAGCACGATGCGCAGAGTGGCTTCCGATCTACACACTAGCAGGAACGTGTCGTGCGTTCAAAGACCCAGCGCTGAACGTGCTTCTGAGGACTAGAACCGATCGACTCATCCCCACTAGCGCGATCATGTCTTCCGGAACCATCTCATCTAACAATCACAGCGAAGCAGGTCAGAGGATTCCAACTTTGTCATACTCTGTCTGAACATCTTTGACATCATTTTTTCTACCAAGGAGTACTCATTTAGCGGGACGCTGACGCAGACAGAACAGGACATCCTTTGGGGTTGCGCACGTCGCATCCGAGCCCCACCTACCACTGTACCACCCGCCATCTCCATTGCGGTTATTTGACCGAATCAGAACCCAAGGCATTCATTACGCCTGTCCCTGCCGTCCCGATTCCACTCGGCTTCACGTTTGTGTTCGAGGACGATTTGTCCAGCGACACTCTCTAGTTGTTTGTTTCCCCAGATCGCCCCAAGCGTCAGGACACTTTCCACTACTGTCTCTCAGTCTCAGGTCTCCGGTTATGTTCTCCTCTGGCGAAGCCTCCAGAATGTGCTCTGTTCTTTGGCGCGGGTGCTCTCATGCATCTGTCTCGGATGTCCGCACTTACTCTCCTCAGCTTCACGCTGAGCGTCACATTGCCAGATTGCTTCTTCCGAATCACCACTCGTATTGTCCACCCGCAAATTTCTGACCTCGATTTCGAGATTGTTCCCCCAGGCTCGGTTACCGTTAGCACTAATCTTGCTGCCTTTGTTGAAAAGCGCCCTTCCGAGCAGGGCTGGTTCAAGTGCGTCTCTCAAGTGAGACTCGTATCTCGGAGGGTACCTACTCGTTTCGCAAGACTTGCAACCATGTACAGCTCTTAGCGATTTCCGTAGCATAAATGTCAATATCGATTGGGAGATGGGTCTGACAGACGATGATCTGCTGACGCTGGTATTGACATGGCCGAACTTGGAGCGCTTCATCATAAATGATAAGACGATTCCTGGTGATGCTCGCGCTGATCCCCGACTCCATCGTTGAAGCATGACACGCCTGTTGTGGCTTGCCTTCCGACCTGTTGCGCCGCAATATAGCCTCATATGTATCTCGTCCTGATAATCATGAAAGAAATGACTCAAGGGTTAGGTTTGAGGGTTATGAATTTGGTGTGGGCGCGTTCCTATCGCTTGCGCACCCCTGACAGACAACTCTTCATGTGTTTCCGCGTTCACGTCACTTTGCTGAACGATGTACCGGAACCCGCGCAGATCTGAATCCTGGTGATGGTGGCGGCACTCGCATGCAGGACCCATCTTGCAACGGAGCTTAACGCTGTCAACTCACGCTTTTCAATGGGATTTTGCTCTCTGTTTTTTTTTTTTTTCGGAGCCTTTGAGTGTGTTTGAAGACGAGTGTTGGTTCTTACCTTTCCGCCTGGGTCTTTGCCGTGTATATTCAGCCTAGCACGAGTCCAAGGGGAAAATTCTGGGCGGGCGGGGATTGCATCTGTGGGTTCAGGGCGAAGCATAATAGCAGGAGCGACTGTCGGAAGCCCAGAGCCTTCATTGACACGTTCCTGGAGTCGTCACCGATGGGATCTACATTGTTGATCTTATCACGGCTAGTGCGTGGTTGCGTGGTGCCAATCCATCTCAATTTCTGACAAGTACCGCCTTGTGCGTAGACCCCGACGGGCCCTAACGACGACACCCGGACTCAGTGTAGATGTCATGGTATTGGACGTCGTGTGAGAACCAGTAGTGAACCAGTGAACCAAAAGACCGCGATAAGATGGATTAAAGTCTAGTGATAAGGGGAGGGTACCGACGGAACGATGATCAAGTTATCAAGCATACAACTTCGATGATACGATCCTCGTGGCAGATGTCGGTTCGTCTGGAACAAGCTTTCCGCTCCTTGCCCGATACCTGCGCTCCGCCAGGGGTGGAAGCACGCGACCCTCGCCTCTAGCAATCCATTCGGTGATCCACCATGACCCACGACCCTGATCGCTTTTAGTCTTCTTTATGTCCCGGAGCGCGTCCAGTAGCCATAGATCAGGTTTGACGGAATGACGAGCACGTAGAAAATTTTCCTTGGGTGCGGTGTAGGGTGTCGTGTCCTCGAGAAGCTTCTGGAGGGCCATTCGGATATCTCTTCCAAGCAGCGACGCGTGTTTATTCTTGCTCCGTAGACAAGCTGCATAGAGCATGGCGCAACTAGCAGGATCCTTGGTCACAGGCGAGAGGTTGTTAAGACCGAAGAGCGATACTGCGGTGATCACGTTCTCTAAGGGGTATTTCTGATATAGGGAATGAAGGAGGATACGCGCAGCAGGGAAGGACGAAACCGCGAGACCATACTTTGGGTGATCTCCGAGAACTTTCAAGGCAAGCAAAGGGCAATCAAGCTCTTCGCAGCGACCTGATAAAGAAACGCGATCAGTGTCTGGGAGCGGCACGGATCGAGCGATGGACGTACGGATGAACATCTCCGTGTCCAACGAGGAAAACAATTTTCCTGATTCTCTCCACCGAGGGAATACCTCTGCAACGGCTTCAAGGTGCTCCGCCTTGCTCGCGAGCTGGAAGAGCCGTAACCAGGCTGTGTTGCGGACTTGCCCAGCCTTGACGACTTTCACTCGGCCAGAACGATCACGCACAAACTTCAAGAGTTCGTGGAATTTTCGCTCTCGGGTATTCGAGCATTCTGGCAGTGAGCTAGTGGATTCCTGGGGTGTTACATGTGATACAGACTCGTCCGGGATGCCGAGAAGGTCACCGTCTTCGCCTGCACGTCGAGCTACACACATGAATCACTGCTTCGTATGACTTGATAAATATGAACGAACTGGGTTGTGAGACGTGTATTTTCTTCGCTAGTACCGAGTATTTTGCGAGACGAGAGGCATGAAAGGGCAAACAACGCCCGGCACCGCCAAGAAGAACACTGGCCATCCAGAGAACTTGTGACCCAACATGCCAGCTTGCGAACTTTTCTGATGGAACCAAACAAGCGTAAACACCGTTCGGCCCGCGCTATGAACCACGTCCTTGTTCAGTTCTGAGATGCGGCCACATGATGGCAACCCCCAAATCACACTTCATATCAGATCGTGTTGGCGGGCATCGGACTACTGATGAGAACAGGAAGTCCGCCGATATTGCAGTGTCGTCCATCGAACCATTTTCTGACAAGGGAACCAGTTTCCCTTCGTCAGCGTGCGCAGTCCGCTCACCGATCTCACGCCAGTGTATATATAATGGTTTCCACGGTGGACGCGTGTCTCACAGGTTTGAATGCCGAAGATGTTGCCGGGAATCACTTACTTCGCTCCGACAGTGTCAGCCCATGCGTCTACCGTGTGGCGTCGGTAAGCGCCTCGGTCGAGATCAACCAGCAAGCGAATAGTATCTGTATTGTTTCAGTGCCGGGAGGCGAATCGTGGCTTAACGTCGGTACAATCGTTTCCGCAGATGGGTCATTGTGGCACTGGATGTCGATTTGAACGAAGGGGCTGAAGCTGAAGGCCGTTGGTTCGCGGAGGATTTTCAGGACAGATCTCCGAAGATACCCGTCGGACGTCGGAAATGACATGGCAAGTGGACAATGACAGCTTCTCTTATCTCGTATGGACGTCTGTCAACGTTACCGCCACTTCATCAAGGGCCATAGAGATTTTGACAAGATAACGGAGCCACCAACGACCGTATGTTTTTTGCTTTTGATCCGTGATCTCATTGGATGATAACAACTCCTGATTAGTCAGCTCACCTCCTTATCTCGCTCCCGCTGGGAACCAAATTCAGTCAATCCAACGTACATAAATCGCACAGCAGACGCCAATATCAGCGCCACTCACTCCCTCCCCGCCAACGACCACCGCTGACGCATTCCGCTCTTTCCTTCTGCTGATTGGCTGCTGAAATCTTCGCTAAGATGGTGAATGTAACCTATGATGCCTGTGGGTTCTACATTCCTCCAAATTGTCAATATGTATTTTTTTCGCTTACTTTTGCTTCTCTTCACAGCGGGGGACCTTGTAAACTCATCTGGTGGGGTATACAACCTTGGGGACATTGCTTGGGTACTCGCCTCAACCGCCTTGGTATTCATCATGGTACCGGGGGTCGGTTTCTTCTACTCTGGTCTCCTGCGGAGGAAAAATGCACTCAGCATGATTTATCTCAGCATGATGACCTTGGCAGTGGTGTCTTTCCAAGTATGCCAGCTGACTTGTAATGAATGACAAGTGCTGACCCGATGCTAGTGGTTTTTCTGGGGTTATTCCTTGGCGTTTAGCTCAACCGCTAGTAAATTCATCGGTAACCTTGGTACGTCGCTGTCGCTCATGGTCGTGTCAGGTCGAAGTAGGTCTCATTTTTCATAGATAACTTTGCCCTCATGGGTGTATCCGACCAGCCATCTCCTGGCGGTCCCCGCGTTCCCGCGATTGTATATTGCGTCTTCCAGCTCATGTTTGCTGCTATCACGTAGGCTACCCGTGCATTGTAATGAGGTGCCACCACTAATATTGCCCAGCCCTATGATCGCCATCGGTGCTGTTGCAGAGCGGAGCCGCCTTGGACCTCTCCTCGTGTTCGTGTTCGTGTGGTCAACATTGGTGTACGACCCAATCGCGTGCTGGACTTGGAACCCCAACGGCTGGTCGGCCGTTCTGGGTGGCCTCGACTTCGCTGGCGGTACCCCTGTCCATATCTCCTCGGGAACCGCAGCGCTGGCCATCTCACTTTATCTTGGCAAGCGCCGTGGTTACGGGACGGAGCGTCTCGCTTACAAACCCCACAACACCACCTACGTCATTCTTGGCACAGTCTTCCTGTGGTTTGGCTGGTTCGGATTCAATGGTGGCTCGGCTTTGTCCGCCAACTACCGTGCCACAGAGGCCTGCATTGTCACTAATTTGGCTGCTAGCGTTGGTGGTCTGACCTGGATGCTTTGGGTGAGCACATCCCAAAAAGACGAGTTGTTGGATTGTATTGACTTCATTCAGGATTGGCGCTTGGAACGCAAGTGGTCTGCTGTTGGCTTTTGCTCCGGTGCTATCTCTGGTCTCGTTGCTATTACCCCTGGTTCCGGATACGTCGGTGCCCCTGCCGCCGTACTTTTCGGCTTTATGGCTGGCACAGTGTGCAACTTCGCCACTCAATTGAAGTTTATTTTCAAGTACGATGACACTCTTGATGTGAGCCCTCAACCAATCACTTCTAGCTGATGCTCACCGGAAGAATACTAGATATTCGCATCACATGCTATTGGTGGTATAGTTGGCAATCTACTGACTGGCTTGTTTGCTCAGTCAAGCGTTGCTGCCGCTGATGGTATCGCGTCGATTCCTGGCGGCTGGCTCGATCACAACTACAGACAACTCGGCATCCAACTTGCAGACTCGGTATCTGGCCTTTCCTACTCCTTCGTCGTGACCGTGAGTCGCTCTCTCACGCGTACACGCGTTCAATTGTCTGATCCCCATACCCTCAGACAATCATTTTGTGGACCATGCACTTCATTCCTTTCCTCCGCCTACGTTGCGACGACGAGACCGAGATCATTGGTGTCGACGATGCCGAGATGGGCGAATTCGCATACGACTACGTTGGCATCGAGGCCGAGCTCCTACCTAGGCAAGAGTACGATAACGCTGCGACCGACGGAAACCGTGAGCCCCAACATGCAGTCTCGATCTCACAGGAGAGCGAGCATGAAAAGACGGCCAACGTTTCTGCTGTGCCTACCCTTAATACTTGATTTCAGACTACGGGATGTGAGGAAAGAACGCCAATCTTCATCCTTTTTTTTTTTTTTTTATTTCCCCCCTCTAGATCTGTCGCTCACGTTAATATTGCTACCTATTCCTACTTTCTCGTGCATAGGTAGTGAGCACCATTGCTGTAGGAATGCATCAGTTGCGGTCCCGCCACTCCTTTCTGTTGTGTTGAGCACTTCTTGGGCTCGGATTGGACTTCCTGGTTGGGTAGTTGAAATTAGGGTGGTTCTGCTAATTTAGTATCTCTCAGCACTACACGCCCAGCTGCGCAAGACCGCGAGTAAGCAGACATTGCAATTAAACGCACGCGGGCTCGCTTTGAAACGTTCCGAGTCGAGTCGGGGGGTCGCGTGACATCGCATATGTCATGAGTTACGCAAACTGACGATTGATGATTCAGATGGTCCAGGGCAGTTCAGCTTTACACGATTTGAAGCTCGGGGCTTGTTGATACCGGCTGTTGTTGACAGGTTTGTGTCGGAAATTTCCCGGAAAGATTGTATTATGATCGTGTCATTTGAATCTATCTACTGGGCATCCGCACCTGTGGGGTTGAGGAGGTCTTGGATACCCAATACTCGCCTACCGGGACGAGGCTCGCTTTGAGGCGCATCACAATGTGGTGATTGTGTCGTATGGCCTATAAACATGCCAGTCACCACCTGTAGCAGAAGAAAGTCTTCGAGAAATTACCTTGTTGTTGACTACCCAATTGGCTACCGGGAATTTCAGTGGGAGGTGAAGTGCCAGTCACTAGAGGCTGGCTTTGAGGCGCGTGGCCTATAAACGTGCCAGTCACCACCTGCAGCAGACGAAAGCCTTCGAAAAGTCACCTTGTTGTATGCAAGCCTCATCGTTGTCGTCTATCAACGACGCCATACACTCGGTTGCTGTTGGAAGCGTGGTGTTCCGATGATAATATGACACAATTAAGAAAGTGTTGTCGTCATGCACGATTTTACAGGTCACTTTCAAAAAGTCCCGGTTTTCCTTGGCCGCGAAGATGGAGACGCCGTCGTAGTCGTTTTCCTTGGCTATTAGAAGGGTCAGTGCTGCTCGCAACACCCGTCGGATACCACCAACGTCTGTCCCATTTGTGGCCATCCCTGTAGTTTCTGCCCTCACATAACAACATCATTCCCTCTACCACCAGGGGCCCACGAACCTCCTCAAGGACCTCCCCCTTCACGGGTTTCCCCGTGCGGGTGACTGGGGCGGTGGGTATCTTAAAGGGAACGCCTTGCAAAAAAGCTCGCAAAAAAGCATCGCCATCCTCACTTGTCCTCAGGGTAGCACTGGCTCGGGGTGTTCAGTCAGTCATGCAGGTTAGGTCTCGAATGTTCACTCACCCTAGGAATGAAGCTACGATGCGCTATGCATTCGTTAATACGTGATAAGGTCATCCAATTTAAAAAAAATAGACGCACCATCCCGGTTTGACGTAGTCTTTGGTGGGTTCAGGCGACGTTGATAAGGGCTTAAACCCTTCTCTGACGCTATGCCCTAAGTAATGCACAAAAACAGGTAGAAGCTCGTGAGTGCATCAGCAAATCCTTACTTTACGGCACTTTGTGGGAACTTTTGTTCAACTGTATTTGAAGCTCGTGGCTTGTTGATACCGGATGTAGAATTCGCAGGCGTTTCCTTTGTTGACAGGTTTGGTTTGCATCGCCTCAACTTCAAGTTGTCGTGGGCACAGGGCCAGTGTTTCCTGGCGATGTTTTGTATTAGAAAACGTTTCCCCAGCGGCAACGTCACACCGTGCTGTATAGCTCTCACAGGGACGTTAGGAAGCAACACGCAGAAAAAGTACTCACCGGATGTTCAGTTCTTTCCATACGAAGGTTCACGAGACCTGGCAGGGCGGCGTATGTACCCCGTGATGTCGCAATGCACCAGGTGTGATTCGTGCATCGCCATACCCTTTGTCACGGTGGACGTTCAATACTTCGTTCTTCAATCCCCGACTTTTCTGTTCCTAACACATCATGTCAGATCCTCCTCCATCTTACACAGATGCCCGAGCAGATCCACCACAGTATACACTTCCTGAGACATTCAACATTGGTCGCAGCAGAGTTGGTTTGCTCGTCCGACCCCAACAACTCAAAGGGCACCTCTCCATGTTACATGCATTTCACGACCTCCGGAAGGTCGTAGAATCCAATGACGTGCCGCAGTTGCCGAGCGAAGTTCGCGAAATGGACGCAGAGAAACGTTGGGTTTGGTTCGTGAACATCGCAGTGGAAAGGTTCGTCGGAGACATTCATTTTTTGAACCTTGGACTGAATCGATCTCGAGGTTCGACCGCTGGTGCCGCAGACTCAACGAGATGCGCTTACCAAACGTTGAGCTGGCTCTGCCACCAGTCGATGTGCTCATGGTTTGGCATACCTATCTGCTCAATCCAATGTATGACGACGTTTCCGTGGATATCCGCATTCCACCGTGAATAACCTGTTGAGTAGATGGTATGCAGAAGATACAGCACAGAAATCGGAGTTAGCCTACTTGCATTCCTTGACGAAGTATCTTGCTACCAACATCGTATGTGGCTTTATTTGATGACATACCTTGCTCTGAAGGATGTTTTAGGGAACTCCAGGTCTCCTTGTCACCAATTCACCCCCCTCTGATCGGATCCGCAACTGGGAACGTCACACACACACTCCATACGACCCTTTGGATGCGGCAGCAGCCATATCACAGAAAGAGATCCAATGCCCATATTGCGAACGCCGGATGCTCGTGCGTAAGCATCGCTCAATCGCCTCCACTATGAGATACCTGACGGCCACATAGCATTCCTTGGTCCAAATGGTTCGGGATATGCGCAAAGTAACTTCGTTGCCAGCTGCGCGTCGTGTGGAAAGACGATCAAGAAAGACCTCTTGGGTCTTCATAACTTCGCGATTGATATTGCCAACGATTCCGCAATCCTCTCGTATGCACATTTCTAGTTATTGCTATACAGCGAACTTATGTACATTTCAACAGTGGAACCCTACATACGCCTTATAATAGGCATGATCTTACTCGTGCTACGTTGATCAAGAGCCGTGTTATGACAGCAGCTAACATCCGCGTGTCGGCTACACTCACTGCACAGCAAGTCATGCAGCAGTTGAAGTTTGACCCGAAATTGCTGTCAATGATATTGTTATTGACCGGACAGATCCAGCAGAGGATGTACGCCTGGACGTTGTTCGATGACAATACATTTCTCACGTTGTCACCAGAGGCCGCAGGATCCTGAGCGCATACATGGATGACCGACCCTTCTCGGTGGAGCTTGTTGGCGCAGTCAGTTCCAACATTTCCCGATTATTCGTATCCTTGCTCAGCCTTGCTTGTCTCAGGTTCTGCGGCAATGCTCGTTCGTACTCAAGATGACTGATCTTGGCTGGACGGATCCTGACTTCTTTGCCGACGAAGAGGAGGAGGTCGTCTTACAGCACTGTGTCGCAAGATACCATGCGTACGTCCTTGTGAATCGATTACTTTCGGCTGTACTCTGAATTATGTCCAGCTTTTTGGGACTCATGGCTGATGCACCCGGATCGTTCTTTGTTCCGACGCTTGACATTGATCTTGCATGGCATACGCACCAACTCACGGAGGCTAAATATCTTACGGACTGCGCCCGCGTCGTGGCTCGGTACGTCGACCAGTAAGTACACGTTTCTTTACGTGCGATGGTGGGCGTTCGAGCGTCATTTCCGCCAGCGATGATAGAGTCGAGGAAGATCATCTCGCAACGGGGTTCGACCTCACATGCCGCGCATGGACTGTATGTACGCCGCATCCTTGAAAATGACGATCCTGACGCTCGGCGGACTGCCTAGGATCGATATGGTCTCCCATATACTTATTGCGGCTGTCCTCTCCCTGGTAGGACGTTGGGCCAGCGGTTACGCAACGCCTTGTCTCTGCATCGTCATCGCACGAGCAATGACCTGTGTCCACCACCCGATGCAGCGGCTGGCACACATGCAAGCGATCACAACGCCGTCTATATCCATGGGCGTGCATCCGAGCATGCACGCGAGCGAAGACGACAAAAGGCCGAGCGACGACGTCGCCGGGAGGAGCTCGACGCTGCTAAAGGCAAGAACGGGTCCGCGGTGCGGCGATACGACCACACGCAGGGGGCGCACGAGATGGCGTTCTTCTATCCTGTGCCACTGTTGATTGGCGGCGTTGGGTCATGCGTCGCTATTCCGTCTGTCGTTTCGAGCGGCGCTTGTGCGACGGTGAGTCTTCTTCTCTCCCTTTCAGGGGGTGATTGATGAGTCTGACCTATGTGCGTGTAGGGATTGGGAGGTTCGTGTGGGGGGTCGGCATGTGGCAACGGAGGCGCTTGCGGGAGTGGAGGCAGTAGCTGGGGAGGCGGCGGAAGTAGCTGTGGAGGCGGAAGTAGCTGTGGAGGCGGTGGTGGATGCGGTGGGGGAGGATGTGGTGGAGGCTGACATTCACAGTCACCAACGTTCAGTTCATGTACATTCGAGATATTCATCCATATGAAAAATACATAGCATCAGATTGCCAGCTTTTTCCATGTAGAATTAATACCCGAAATTCGGTAGTAAATGTTTTCATTTTCTGAGGGGATGAAGTCCTTGATCACTTCAACTGCTAGGCCAGCCTAGTGAAGACTCTAAAGCATACCAAAGCATGCCGTATGCAATTCCAACCAACCGAGCTCAATAATTCTCGACGAGGCGGGCCATCGCTTGAGGGTCCTCTTCTCCTTCACGACGATCAATCACTTTTGCAAGCATCTAAACCGCCAAAAGCAAGTAAGTGACACACCTCACGATCAATCGACCACATATTACCTCGTTGACCCTGATAAAGGCATCTGCGAATTCCAACCCGAGAACGTCCTTGATAGCATCGTCCGCAGCCAAGTACTGCCTCGCCTCGCCAATGTTCAACGGCAAACATTTCGTGATGCCCAACGTCGCCCTCTCTTCGTTTGTCATTTCGGCAGCCAATTGAGGCGTGCCGCAGTTCTTGACCGTAAGCGCGAGGTCGTCTCGAATACCGAGTATACCACATGCCAAAACGCCTGCGATAGCCAGGTACGGATTGGACGTGCCGTCGACAGGCCGAATCTCAAAGTTACGCGAGGAAGGCGACGATGCTCTGGTGAGCCGAACGGGTGCTTCACGGTTGTCGACACCCCAACAGACCCATGTGCCTCCAGACCATATCCCGTCCACCATTCGGGAATAAGAAGCGGAGAGGGGCAGTGTGAGCGCGATCACGGATGGGAGGTGATGCATCAGACCAGCCAGGAATGCCGATTCGAGGTGCGTCATTAGCTCAGAGGTGCTCGTGCCTGGTCTTTCCCCGTGTACCGATACATGCATGTGAGCGCCGCTTCCGGCTGTCGTACATTCTCAATCAGAACATGGACAAAAATACAGTCCCAGTCACTCACCACTGTCGAAAGCCAGCCTGGGGGCAAGCGTAGCCCTTAGACCATGTTTGCTCGCGATGTTGTAGATGGTTTCGCGCGTGTGAACCAAAGCATCTGCCGCTTCGAGCGGAGACATGGGACCAGTGACGATTTCGTACTGAACATGGACTCCCGAGTAAGAACGAGGTGTACGATACTTAATCAGATCCAACGGACGAACCTGTCCTGGTGCACCCTCTGAATGATACATCTGAAGTTCAATGCCATCCGCTTGGATGGCATCGGCGATCTCTTCGAGTACGCGCGCTTCGACGGTTCCCGTGGTCAGCGCAGGGGTGGTGGACCATTGATGATCATTCACAAAGACGAGGGGGTTGATTGATTTGAGGAGAATGAATTCGGTCTCGATGCCGACCAAGAACTCAATCCCAAGTTCTTCGTAAGCGTATCTGTAGATCCGAGTGTCAGCACTTCAGCAACATTCGGTACTGTGCTCTAGGTAACTCGCCGTATAAGACGCAATAACACCGTCCGGGGACAATACGGGACTTCAACGGACAGTCCACTCGGGCGTAAAATGGGCACCTGCTCCTGAAAGAACCCAAAGAAGACGGCGTGTCCAGATGCATAATTACAGAGGCGAAACGAAGAGAAATCGATGACATAAATGTGTTCTCCGACGGGACTAAATCCGGGTGCAAGCGAAAGGACAACGATGCCCAAGGTCGCCTTGGTCAACAAGACGCCCGGTCGTTGCGACTCCAGAAGCGTGCGGAAGTAGGAGACAGGCACGACACGACAGCGGACTTGATTGTTGAAGTCTACCCATTGAATGCGAACGTATCGAATGCTGTGAGCTGCAAAGATGGACGCAAAGTCTTCATAGGACTTGCGCAGTACGTTTTGTGTGGGGGACGTGGTCATTATGGCGCAGGAGATAAGGGGTGAGCTAAGTTTCAAGACTCAGGGGGAGCGAACGACGCCAGGAAATTTATGTAAGTACTAGCACGGCATCGTAAATATTTGCCATTGAGATGACGAAAAGAATTACCGATGGCATAATTGCGGACGATGTGTATGCTGCATGGGGCAGGTCTCAAAGTTTCGACGGGCATGAATGATAGAAGACCGGAAGTGTTGCGATTGGTAACGCACGGTGCGTTACAATAGGCATGGCGGTCACGTTTTTCACCGCAAAGTGTATAAATCAGGATCCATCAGATCAGAACACAGGCCCATCAGGAATACAACGTGAATACAATCATTTTTACTGCATTTTTCATGACTACTTTCTGCCCGCTTTCTTGGCAGCAGTCCTCGCCTTTGTAATCTGCTTCTTCCAGCCGAGGCACAGGTTGCACTCTAATGACGTCCGTTTTAGCGAGCGGAGACGATGACTCAGATAACCAATCATGTGTTCGATATGGTACTCACCAGCAGACCCGTGTTTCTTGCATTGATACACGCCGTCTTTGTTGGTCGTCACTGCGGGCGGTTCGATGGCGTCTCGGTCGATTGGGTCGAACTATGGACCGAGGGGCAAGAGTGTAAGTAAACACGCTCGGACATGTCAAGGAATGAGATCGACCCCGTAGAAAGCATCATTCTCCTCTCTGCCATCGTAATCACACTCGGCGCACTGTCAAGACGAGGGGCCAGAATCAGCCGATCGATATCAAGGTGTGGGGTAATGATGCGGGGTAAACGCATGTGATACGCACGACTTCTTTCAAGTGGGAACAGAAGATGGCGTCGTTGATCTCGACGGTTTGAACACTGGCCATGACGATCCGACGCAGTGGGGTATTCAGGGATTGTGTTGGGTGAAGTGGGGGGAGGACGGGCGAAGAGTGGAGCCCCGCAAACCCATGACACATCCGGACCATTCCTATCGGAGTGCGAAAGCTATTGGGCTCTAAACGTTTCAAGCGCCGTGCTGTAGTGCCAGTACTTACACGCAGGCGCCGATTTGCATGATTCACTGTAAAAATTAATTCCTGCTGGGACCTGACTTTATGGTCTCGGAGTCCATATGTATCACCTTTCTCAATTACTCAACCTCATTCTCCGCCCAGCAAGGCTTCGTCGCTTGATCCTCCGACCCCATCAAATTTGTGATCTACCCAAACTTGTCCTGCGAAAATACAGCAGCGTGGGATTCTAGACCCCTCGAAGCCACGTGACACTTAGACTTGGGCAACGCATGGACCGAACAACAAAAACCGCAAACTTTACTACCAGCGACAAAGTGATCACGACGATACAAGCAACGATGGCGGACAGACTTCCCCCCGAACTTTGGTCGTACGTCTTTGACCTCGCCGGAGACGAAGATACCATTTTCTACCCTGGCTTGCAAACTAGCATGGCTCAATCGACCTGGTCCAAGTCTCCCTGGGGTGGCTGGACCGTCCGAACACCCCAAGATACCATCAGCATCATCCAACGACGAAGCTATGCCACCAAAAAGGTTTGTCTCACCTCTTTCTTGTCAGTGCCGTGACATTATTCATGTCGATTGTTACAGTCGATCATATCTGCCTGTAGAACGTGGCGTAGACTCGGCACGGAGTTTCTCGTCCGGTGTCTCTTCTTTGACGATCCCACCAAACTGCGTCGTCTCTGCAGCGTCCTTGATCGCGACCCCTCGCTCGGATGGTGGGCCAGACGACTGCACATTACCCATTTTCTCAACGGACGCGGTCCAAGGATGGATGACTTTGAGAAACCGCTTATCGCTATTCTCCAGCAGTGTCCTAATCTCGAGATTTTCATCATCGATTGGCCCATGTCGACCGCATTTGGTCCCATCGTAGACACGCTCAGCAAGTCGTGTCGTAACTTGCGAACGGCACACTGGCACGTACCTTCCGAGCTCATATCCAAAGTGATCTGGGCGCTAGACACCCTCCCCAATCTTGTCGCCGTCCATCTCGAATTCGCAGCGCCAGTCAAGGAATCAGATACCATCACACTGGGGTCCGCGCAGGACGTCAAATTGAAGCTGCCAAATCTGCAGCAACTCTTCCTGAAGGGGTTCTGTCAAGACTTTATAGAGCAGGCCACCGAGTGGTCGCTTCCGTTATTGCGTAGTTTCTCCTTCCACTTTGGCACCAATACCGTCGACATCCCGGACGTCGTCGCTTTCCTCGCGCAACACGGCACAACCCTTCTCTTCCTAGACTTGAACTGCATACCCATGCTCGACGTCTGCACTATCCTGGACCTTTGTCCTTTCCTGACCACATTCTGTTTCAACCTCGACTGGAAGATCCCGCCAGCATCGAATCCGGATGCCGACCCCGATCAACCCGAAGACGAAGCCATGCTGCCCATTGCCCTCACCAACCGTCCCCATGATCATATCCGACACATAGGGCTCCACGGACTTTTGTATGCCTTTGGAGTGGGGTATGCTGCAGCGTACGCCGATGCCGACCCCGTGCGAACCATGATGGTCCAACGCACAAATGACCGCAATTTCAAAGCGATGAACAGAACATCGTTTCCGAAGTTGGAGCGCGTGAGGGTATTGAGTCCAATGGTGCTGCAGGACCTCAACGACAATGACGGCCCTGCGGACTCGTGTTTCGAGCGGTGGGAGAGGTGGTGGGACATGTGCACAAAGATGCGCGTCAGGCTCGAGGACTGTTCTGGAGGAGTGCTTGGTAATCTTCCTCAGGAGTCGGATGTGGATGAAGAGTATGACAGTGAGGACGAAGAGTATGACGAAGAGGAACGGGAATGGAAGGGCAGCGTCAGTTTGGCGGAGTTGAGGGAGTTGCTGGCGGAATGCAGAAGGATGTCGGAGGAGGGCGAACGAGAACACTCGGCATTTCCATTTTTCCTCACTCCACCGACCTTGTAATGTTCACGACTTACCATCAATGATCACCTGCTTTACCCTCTGGCGTCCGAGTCTTGAATACCCCTCTTTTCACTACGTCGCGGACGATGTCAAGTGCCCGTTCCTCATAGAGATGGTTCTCCTCGCCAAGCTGCTCTCGACCTAGTTTGTTCTAGCGTTGGCGCGGCTCGCAAACATATGGGCAATGTCATACCTATGATAGCCCAGTTTCGCGTGCTCGGAATACGAAGCATATCACATTCTACTTTCCATCCCACCCACTGGCTCAACTTGGCCAGCCAAATCCTATACATCGAATACTGACTCTGATGACCACCCTCCCCGCCCAGATTCAGACGATCCACGAATGCGTCGTCGTCGATGATGGCCGCCCAGTCCACAAATGCGGAGATGGTCGACGCGCGTGCGAATCGCTCGTCAAACGACCAGGCACAGCATGGGATGGAGAGATACCCGGATGCGTGCTCGATGGTCGTGATGAGTGGGAGCCACGGTGTCAGTTCGTCTGCATGGTTTCCGATGAGGAACGTGCCAGGGTGGAGGTGAGGGACAATGCTGGGCTTGCCCTGTGTCGCGGTTCGGACGTACTGTCCTGGATCGAGCGCATGCA
>JBBPOF010000621.1:0-19775 GCA_038091315.1 Porphyrellus cyaneotinctus | reverse complement strand
AAGGACAATCAACCTCTTGGTGCCTGAACACAGCACAAGTGGAGCAAGGTACTCCAGGACAAAACTGGGATCCATGTCCCCATCGAAGGCAAATGCTACATTGGGTGGTAAGATACAAACATGTCGGATGACCAGTGGCGGCACGATGACATTTGGGACAGATGTAGTGGGGGCAGTCATCTCGCAAGTGCCCAAGACCGTGACAACGAAAACACTGGGTGGAAGCAACAGTGGGGGTAGGAGGAAATATGTTCGGAAGAACATGAGTAGCCGCTGAAAGGATGTTGTTGCCAGAAGCATTTCGAGTGTGATATGATCTGAAGATGCGTCAAGTGTCTTCATCGAGATGTTGGCCAGCAGTATCGGGGTCGTGTGGGAAGCAAATAGTCACCGGAGTGAGAGGTCGTTCGACAGGAGAGGTGGGGGTGGATGGTTTGATTGCAGTAGAGGTTTCGGATAACAGGGTTATGGGGGAGGAGGGACGCGAAGAGATGCGGGATGTGAGAGCGGGGGTGGTAGGTACAAAGGTTTCTCCTTGGAGTCTAGGAGGAGGAACAGGTAAAATAGGCAGGGATCGAGGAGGAAGAAAATCGGTAGCCTCCATGTATCTGTCTCGTTCTTCCATGGACATGGATAAGTAAATTCATCAGAATGTGGGATAAATCACGGTGGTGGGTAATTGTTTGATGAAGGAATGGAATTCATACAGATGAAGGATAGTGAGAATACAACGAGGGAGGGCAGATATATGAAGCTGTAGAGGGATACCGAAGTCTGAAGGGGAATCAGAAGGGTTGGCCAGACGATGATATCGTTCAACAGTCAGGGTCTCATGGAAGAGTTTGATGAGCTCCTGGGTGACGACGTCTTCTTTGAACAGATAGAGATCCTCGAGGGCGCAGCAAATATGTGGCGTGGTGAGAATAGCGGCATAAAGAATGAGAATAAAATGTAGAGGCAAACAAGATGGACGAACAGGACGAGAATGCAACAGGGAGGTATTTGGAGAGGAGGATAGAGAAGAGGAGGAACGAGACAAAGATAGGAAAGACATATTCAGGGGAGTCAAAGATGATGGCTTCGATGGAGAGATGGAACATTCACAGGGGGGTACTCACAAAGAGACACCGCTTCCTGGGGATTTAGTTTAAAAGATGACTCTCCTTATAAGCCTTGAGTATCTCAGAGGCATGGCGGAGATTGGTTTCTGGTTTCCATGTATTTTCTGAAGATGGATAACCCTTCCATGCGGTTAGGTACCGGCGTTTTCCGGCATTGCCTCTATGACTAATGATCTGATCCACTTCGTATTCTTCTTCAGCATCAATTAGGTCAGGAGGGGGTCAAGAGAAGTTGGGACCATGTGTGATGGTTTCGCGATAAGAAGATAAGAGGTTGGCATGGAACACATCATGGATTTTCCATATGGGCAGTAGGCATAACCGGTAAGTGAGCAGTGATAGGACCTGAGATATCTCAAAGGGTCCATGACATTTTGGGGTGAGTTTCTGTGAAAGGTAATGGAGGCGTAGACTAGAGGCTTCTAGCCAAACCTTATCACCTACTTTCCAGGGGGAGAATTTCTGGGTAGAACGTTCTGTCATGATTCATCTAGCGGTTTCATGTGCTGCAAGAGCTTCTTTTCAGGCTTCTTCAAGTAGGGAAAGTCGGTTTTCAAGAGCGGGAAGAAAAGTCTTGCCCAGGGGGGGATATGACTGGGGTTCATATCCAAGAAGTAAGGAAAAAGGGGAGGCCTTGGTAGAGCTGTGTGGAGCGGAGTTGTGGTGGAATTCGGCAGTGGTGATGTACTCTGTCCATCTTCAGGGGTTGTTGGAACAGAAGATACGGAGGTAGGTTTCAATTTCCTGATTAGTTCGTTCAGTCTGACCATCAGTCTGAGGGTGATAAGTGGTGGAGAGGTGGATATCATAGTTGAGGAGTCTGGCCAGTTCCAGCGCGAAAGCGGAGGTGAATTGAGGGCCTCTATCCGAGATGATAGAGTCATATAACCCAAATCGTTTGTAAACATGTTCAAAGAATAGTTTGGCGACTCCGGTGGCATTGATAGTTTTAGTACAAGGGCACAGAATCACCCCCTTCATAAGGCCATGGTCGACCACGACCATCAGAGAGTCAGAGCCAGCAGAGAGGGGAAGGTCGGTGATGAGATCAACAGAGAGTTGACGAAATGGAAATGAGGAGGTGGAGGTGATTGGAGCCAGAGGGGGGCGAGTTGGGTGAGTATTCACTTTGTTCTGCTGGCAGATAGCACAACCAGAGACAAAAGCATTGACAAAGGAGGATAGCCTGGGCCACCAAAAGTCATACTCAACAACAGCTTTGGTGCGGAAACAACCCATATGACCTGTAGAGGAAGAGGAGTGTAAGGTGTGGACAACGGAGTGGTGAGAGGACAGAGGTATGTACATACAACCTTTGAAATAGAGGTGGCCGTTGTTGAGAGTCCAATCAGTGAGAGTCGAATGGGGGAACAATGGTGAACCCTGCTGGAGGTTGGCGATGGCGCGTAACACAAGAGGGTCAGAGGCAGAGGAGGAAGAGATTTTGTGGGCGAGAGCAATGTCAAGAGCATTGATGACCATGGGAGTTGGGCAAATGGAAGCATCTGCATTATCAGCAGTAGTATCCAGATGATCCCATCGAGAGAGGGTGTCTGCAGGAGCCATCTTGGATCCAGGTGTCACCTTCCAGACAATGTCAAAATCTTGGAGAAACAAAGCCCATCGAGCCTGACGACAAGAGAGTTTGCGAGGGTCTTTGATATAGGAAAGATTTTTGTGTTCCGTGATGACGGTGATCGGATGGTTGGTTCCCTGAAGGTAATGTTGCCATTCAGAAAGAGCAAGGATAATGGCAAGGAGTTCTCTGTCATAGATGTCATAGTTTTGCTCTGCAGGGGCGAAGGTTTTCGAGAAGTAAGCACAGGGATGGGGGTCACCGTTAGCGTCATCTTGCATGAGTACTGTGCCAGCAGCCAAAAGGGAAGCGTTGGTCATAAGTGAAAAGGGTTGGGAGATATTGGGGATGCAAAGGACAGGGGCGGAGGAGAAAATGGACTTGAGGGTATCAAATGCTTTCTGTTGGAGCAGGGTCCAAGCCCAAGGTTCATCTTTCCGGGTCAGCAGATTCAGGGGAGTGACAATGTTGGAGAAATTGGGAATGAATTTGTGGTAGAAATTGGCGAAGCCAGTGAAGGATTGTATTCCTTTGATGGATGTGGGAGGTTTCCAGTCACGGATGGCATTGAGTTTCTTTGTGTCCATCATGACCTGTCCCTGCCCAATTACCATCCCAAGATACTCCATTGTTGGAACATCGAAGGTGCATTTGAAGATCTTTAAAGATAGATTGTGTTCGTGTAGGCAGAGGAGAACGCGACATGTTCGTTCATGGTGAAGAGAGAGGGTGCCTTGGGTGCAGATACCTAGATCGTCCATATAGATTTTGAGCCAACGTTCCACAATCATGTTGGCAAAGATGTGATTGATGAAGAATTGAAAGGTTGCTGCAGCATTGCAAAATCCGAAAAACATGATGGTGGGTTTGAACAACCCGAGGGGTGTGATGAACACAGCTTTCCATTGGTCCTTTTCTCAAATCCAGATGTTGTTATATCCCCATCGGATGTCGAACTTGGTAAAGAAGTTGGCGTCTTTCATGTCATCAATGAGTTCCAGGATGAGTGGTAAAGGATATCCGAATTGTCGGGTATGAAGGTTCAAATGTTGATAATCCTGGCAAGGACAAAGGGTTCCATCTTTTTTGGATACGAAAAAGAACGGGGATGCTTGAGGGGATTTGGAGGGAATGATACGTCCGGTTGCTAAATGTTCCTTGACGAATGCTTCGCAAGCAGAAAGTTCGGCAGGATTTAAGGGGTATATCTTAGCTATCTTTGGGGTGAATGTAGGGAGGAGATCAATGGTGTGGTTGAAGGGTCTATGGGGTGGTAACTTGGTATGCATCTTTTCCGAGAAGATATCAGCAAAGTCCTGGCACCAATTCGGAACCAGTTGTTCCATTGGTTTCTCGGTTTGAGCAATTTGGGTAGAGATGGTGATCTTGTTGATCGTTTCACCATTGTGCCACAGTTCTCGCTTTCAAAGGCGTTGCGATATCTTTTGGTTGGCTTCTAGACCAAGCCACCGAAGGAGGTATCTTTGTGGGATGTGTGGATCATCAGACATTGGGGATGGTGATCGAGGGATTTCAAGGGTATGAGCATTCCAGTTGATGTGGGGGTTCCACTTTTGAAGCCAAGGCATTCCCAGAATGATCTGTCTTTTCCCAAGGCTGAGTACCATAAGGTCTATATCATCAGAGAAGGAGTTGTGTTGAAAAGAAGTATGGGCTTTCCAACGTATGGTTCCTTTTGCATTGGTGGTTCCGTCGACGTTTATTGCCAAGGTAGGTTTGGAAAGGCGAACGAGGGGGAAGTTGGCTTCACAAAGGAGTCCAGTGTCAATGAAGTTCCCGGTTGCCCCGCAGTCAATGAGAGCGGTGGTTTCGATGATTTTTGTACTTGCTTGGAGTTTGATAGGAATGCGAAGAGTTCTTTGTTTCGGCAAGGCTACTAGTACATGGGCAATATCATGGGAAGAGGACGTCGAAACATCTTCCCGATTTAAAAATCCTCTGCTTCAAGATTGGTTACAGCTACTTCCTCCACTGGGTCGTCATAGCAGAGCTTCAGGGTTTGAAGGACTTCGGTTTCATCCTTTCCTTGGGTCTTCAAGGTTTGGACATACTATTCCAGTGTGGAGAGAGGAACGATAGTAGAGTTCGCTGGGGGAGCGTCATTGGTTGTGGTGGTTTCTGTGTTTTAAACTTTCTGGGGATGAGGAGTCGATGGTTGAGAGGTTCTCTGAGAACGACATTGGGTAGCATTGTGTCCGGATTTTCTGCAGCAGAAGCAAAGGCCATCTTTGAAGCATTTAGCGCGTTCTGTAGGGGTAAGTTTTCGCAGGGTTACTGCGTCAACGTCCATGGCATCAGGGTTTCTGGCAGTATGAGAGCTTAGAAGCGAGGAAGTTCTGTGACAACCTCTTAGGGTGGCAATGTGCATCTTCTGTGCATGGAAAACCTTGGCTTCCTCGATCCATTTGGGTAAAGTGGTGGGGATGGCGGCCATGGACAAAATCATGGTGGCAATCTGTTGATCAATGCCAAGGGAGAATTGGTCAATGAGCGTGATGGGATTGGTGATTCCTGCCTGGACAGCGAGGTTTTGGAAGTCGGTGATGTACTTCTGGAATCCATCATCCATATTTCCATTTGGAAGTTTGAACGATTTCTGGACCAGTTCAGTGAGGTCATGTCAAGCGACTGCTTTGATATCGAAGGGAAAGAAGGTGGAGTCGAAGTCCAGTGCGAGTTTGTCAAAAGTTTTATTGGAGGTGAGGGCGTTGGTATCAGCCATTTTGTCATACCACATTTCTGAGAAAGAGACTCCTCATCCCTTGCTCATCTTGTTGAGAGTGGTCATGACCTGGGTTTCATCTGATGAATATAGTTTGGAGTTGATGGCGAAGTAGGCCTTCATGGCCTTGATTCATCTTATGGCATCTGAGGGCTCCCCAGAGAAATCTGCAGGGAGGGTGGCTTTGAGTTTGGAGGGGTTAGACATGGGTGCTAGGGTTATTCTGGGTGCAGGGGGTACAGTGGGTACAAAGGGCGTCACAGCCTGGGAGGTTCTAGATACAGTGGTTTCAGAGTACAATGACTCGTTGTTGTTGTCAGAGTCCTGTGGTACTTGGTACCTTCGACAAGAAGGTCTGGATGTCGTGGTGACAAAGGTGGGTCAGTCCTTCTCCTAAATAGGAGGGACAAAGGGAGATTCTTGATCTTTTGTTATGCGGAACATATGCTATACATTGGGCGTACTCTGTTTGTCTCGAGGGAGGTACTCACGAAGAGACACAGTGTCCTCGATAGAACAAAGCTACAACAAGAGTCAAGTCAAAGGTCAAGGTCAAAGGTTCCTCCAGTCGAAATAGACCGAGGTCGATGGAGTCTTGAGAATGTACAACAAATGTTGTATTGCGCAGATCAAGAATGAGGAAAAGAGATACAGGCAGGTTGGTATAAGTACTTAGTGAGCTACTGCGGATGACTAATCCATAGAACATCATAGAAGCAATAGAATGACTGAGTCACAAATGTGTCACAATGGTTGTTAGGGAAAACGTAAGCAGTGTGAGAGAACTACTTAGAGGAGAGGGCTGTCTGTAGATAGATAAACCAGATGTAAGTGTGTGTCCCCTACTGGCAATAGAGAGAAAGAACGGTGTGAGGAGTGCATTCATGGTAATGCAATAATGCTAAAGCCGTCCAGGTTAAAGATAAGGAGAAAGTCATCTCAACCTGGTGTTAGTATTCCAGGGAGAGCAAATGCAGAGAAATGTGAGGAAATAAGGAAAACAGAGGCGCACATATATTGTATCATAACACTACCTCACTGGCACCTACCATCCAGTAACAATTCTTACTGACCACAAGAATCTCATTTACTTCAAGGCGCCTCACACACTTTCTCATCACCAGGCCCATTGGATGCTCTTCATCCAGGACTTCAACCTCCACTGGGACTACCATCCTGGCTCCCAGATGGGACCCACAGATGCGCTCTCACATATGGCCGAGGTGGACACCACCTCGGACAATGCAGAAGTAACACTGCTCCCTCCTGATGCCTTTATCTGTGCCCTTGACACAGAATTGACTGGTAAGATTGCTGACTCCACTCCTTCCAACCCCTTGGTCATTGATGCCCTCACCACCTTAGCCTCAGAAGCTCCTTTCCTCCCCTGCACCAGTAAGGCCAACTGAGCCTTCTTGGACAGCCACCTATATTTTAAAGGTTGCCTTTACATTCCCAAACCCACTCACCATGACCTGATCTCCTTCCTCCATGTCTTCCCTGCCAGCGGACATGAGGGGTATTTCTGAATGGTCCACCATGTCCAACGTGACTACTGGTGGCCTGCCCTCACTTCTTTCCTTCGCCAGTTTATTGCCGGCTGCACTGTTTGCCAGTCACATAAGGCGAACATGCACCCCACCATTCCCAGTCTTACTCCCCTCCTGGTTGCCGCTACCTGCCCCTTCCAACATCTCTCTGTTGATCTTGTCACCAACCTCCTGGTCTCCACCAGCTTTAACTCTGTCATGGTCATGGTTGACCATGGTCTTACAAAGGGGGTAATTTTCCTCCCTTGCCATAAAACAATTGATGCTGCTGGTGTCACATCCCTCTTTTTCGAACATGTCTTCCCCCAATTCAGCCTCCATGATACACTCATCTCAGACCAAGGTCCACAGTTTGCATCCACCTTTGCTAGAGAACTCTCCCACCTCCTGCAATATGACCTCATCCTCTCCACCATCTATCATCCCCAGACAGACGGAGAAACTGAACATGTAAACCAGAAACTTGAAACTTACCTCTGCATATTCTGCACAGGGAATTCTTCCAAATGGAAATCACTTCTTCCAACTGCGGAATTCTCCCATAACTCTGCAGTACATTCAGTCACCAAATAAACCCTGTTCTCTCTCATGATGGGCTATGAACCCTGTGCCTATCCATCCCTCGGAAAAACCTTCCTTCCCACCCTCAAACAATAGCTCCACTCTCTTGATGAGGCTTGGAAAGAGGCTCATGCATGCTGCCCATGAACAAGTCTGGCAACTCATGAGGGAACATATTTCCTCCAACTTTAAACCTTGGAAACTAGACAATAAGGTTTGGCTGGAATCCAAGAATCTCCAACTGCCACTTCCCTCAAAGAAGCTCACCCAAAAGCAGACTGGTCCCTTTGAGATAACTCAGGTGATCTCCCACACCACCTATCAGCTGAAACTTCCTCCGATGTGGAAGATACATGATGTCTTCCATGCTTCCCTTCTTTCCCCTTATAGGGAAACTGTGGAACATGGCCCCAATTTCCTTAACCCTCCTCCTGATCTGATTACAGGAAAAGAGGAATATGAAATTGACCAAACCCTTGCTCACCAAGGATCTGCCTGCTGCTGACAATTCCTGATCTTGTGGAAGGGCTACTCTTTGGCCAAAAACACGTGGGAACCAGAAGCCAACATAACACACACAAGGACCACACTCGCAGCTTATAAGGCTCACTTCTCCTCTGATTTCCCCAATTGAGCCCTTTTTCTACACTCACCACCATCACTCCCACTATGCAGCTCTCCCTTTCCATCTCCTTAGGTTGTGCTGACCTCTCCACTATCCTCACCCTTACTGTCACCTATGTACTTTTTCGTACATTTCGTTCGCTTAATCGCCCCATCATCTTCATTATGGCAATCAGTGGGATCTGATTTAAGTGGGCACTCATCTGCCCCCAGTCCTATCAGACTTCTATATACAAATTTGATGAGACCAACGAATGGGGTGGCACCCAATCCTGGGATCCTCCAGACCTTGGTCCCAAGGAACAGGCCCAACTAGCTGAAGAAGACCTCATGGACAGATAGGATCCTTGATCCACCATTCCTTTTATGGGGATGGGACTAGTTTCCCACCCTGTTTTGTAATAACCATCTGTTTTCATCTGGACCATAATCTTTTCACCATGGATGGAGCTTCAATCCGGGCTCCTTTAAAGAATGACCCCCCCACCTATTTAAATCTCATCACCCATATGTCTTACACCTATGACCTCCTCGTCCTTCTCCAACAGCTCTCCCGGGGGCCTTCAACCAAAGGATGTTCATTGCAGAATTCCTAGAGAAACCCTCCTGCATCCTCACCATCAAGGGACTCCCCATCTACCCACATGCCTCCTATGTTCACCAGCTCATCACACTCTACCGATTCTATGCCATCACTGGAGGAAAGATTGCAGAGAGCCCCAACCCCTTATCTGAGGAGATCACAGCACTCTTCGAGATACAGAACATTGTCCTCAACACACTCCACTTGGTGGGGATCCTCAACCTCATTATCAAACTACCAGAGGATCTTCTCCATCAAGCCATCCCCCTCATCTTTCTTTCGCCACCCCAGGGGACTGGACAGCCAGTATCTCTGGTTTCGACCACCATCCCCTCCACTCCAGGAACTCCTGAACTCCCTGGAACTCAGACCACCCCATCTTCTCCCCCTCCCACTCCACCCAGCGATTCCCGAGCTCACCCCCTTTGCTGTCAACATGCCACTATCTTCGTTTTCAGTGCTGGATCTCATAACCATGGACCCCTTGTGGGAACTATCGGTGATGGAAGGTCTCCTGGTGCTTGCACTGGAATTCCACTCCCATGTACCCCTAGTACATCCATCCTCTCGAACCCCTGTTCCACCTCCTCGGCGCCATCGCCAATGCCGTCGACTCTGTTACAAATGTCAATCCACTGCCCACCCTCGCCCAGACTGCCCCCAGTACCAGTGCCCTCTCTGCAAGGCTTCTCCCCTGGACATGCTCAGCGCTGTTGCCCTATGCGATACTGCCCTAACTGCAGTACTATCGGCCACTTCCTCTACGAGTGCAACGAACCTGGACAGACTCGTCCCTTCTCCCCTCCTACCGGATGGTTCACTCCTACTGGACTTCTCTCAGGAGGAGATAGCGATGATAGTGGAAGCTCTGGGACATGCTGAAGTAGTACCTCAGGAGTACAAAGGGGGTAATGTTATAATTTTCCCTTCATTCACCCCATCCACATTTCCCCTATCCACCTCTAACCCTATAGAGGCTGAGGATATGCCTTTTCATTTTCCAGACTTCATTCAGTTTCCACCGTTTCCTCTTTAGATGGCATATGGAACCACACTTGCAGCCCATTCTCTATTATGTTAACCTCTATTCCCTTTTTGTCTAGGTCCATTCCAAAAGCGGTATGGTCCATCTTCTTTCGGTCATGGTGATGCAGCCATATTTCCTTTCTGACTTCTTAGGCTACATCCATCTCTTTTTGTTATGGTCCATTCCCTTTTTGTTGTGGCTTACTTAACCTTTCTTGATTCATTGTGGATGGACAGCACCTCCCAAAATGGGATCTCTCACTCCCATTTCGTACTCCACTCTGTCCTATATATACCTTGCTGCATGTACTAGTATTCCCCATCTAGTTCTATGCTATACAGCCTAGTTTCTAGTACCACTCAGCCCTGTCTGAGTGAGACCTTCCCTTTCACAGTAGATGTGTCTACTGCGAGACTTGCCTCCATATGCCAACCATTCAGGTATGTGACCTGCTTGTCGTTGTTTCCAGCAATGAAATCAGGATCACACTGGAGACTAGTGCTTGTGTTCTTAACAAGATGCCTCTAACTGCAGAGGGTGGGTCTCACTTGAATGGATCCAAGTGGTGCTAGAAACTAGGCAAGATTGTGTAGAACTAGATGGAGAACTACTGTACATGCAGCAGAGTATATATATATGGAGGAGCAGAGTATGAAATGGGGGTGAGAGATCCCATTTTGGGAGTGGTGCTGTCCATCCATGATGAAATGAGAATGGTAATGTAAGCCATCACAAAAAGGGAATGGACACACCTCCAGAAGTCAGAAAAGAAATAAGGCTGTGTCACCACAACCAAAAGGGAATGGACATTAACATAATGGGGAATAGTCCGAGGGTACGGATCCATGCACCATCTAAAGAGGAAATGGTGGAAACTGAATGAAGTTTGAAAAACAAAAAGGCACGTCATCGGCATCTATAGGAGTTGAGGTGGATAGGAGTAATGCAGATGGGGTGAACAAGAGGAAAATTATAGCACTAGTACCAAGAAGCTAAATAGCATGTCACATATCAGTAGGGGAAATGATAGATGGACAACCACCAGAGACTTTGGGAAGGTTGGGACAGTGTTTGGCACAAATACAACTGATGGTGGAGTGGTTGAAGCCAGTAGAAGCAGCAATTTGGCAAGTTGACTGTCCAGATTCCAAGAAAGTAATGATTTGATTGATTTAATCAATGGAGAGGGATTTCATAGTGAAAAAAGTGGTAAAAGTGATGGTGTTTGGCTATGTTTGTATTATGTTAAACTGTTGAACATCACATGACTCAGTGCTGACATAATACCTCATTGCAATATATGATTTCCAACTTTAAAAAGATCAGCAACAAAACTGTTGCAATGACATAAGTGACTTAAAATGGCAATATCAATATCTCAGTGACCACTGGGCCAAATCACATGACCCAGGGACCTATTTGTAGCTAAGAGTTTGTACTTTGTTTGGCACCATCAATACTAAGCAAAATTCCCATAGGTGCTTGTGGTGTACTTCACACACCACATTGGGATTAGGCATTGCAATAGTTTTGTTGCTCACCATAGATATATATAGATTGACATTGGAACTCATACTACTCTTTTTCATTGGACTTGATTCTCAAGTCTTGACTCCTCTGGCACTCTCAGCCTTGGCTCAGACCTTGCTGCTAAACCCATTTTAGAGTTAGAATTAGAGTTCCATTGACTTTTGTTAGAAGTATGTAGCAAGCATGGATATAGCCCAGACCATATCATATTTCATCTTTATCTTTGTTCATATATAACTCATGTATTGAACAAAACTTTTCAGATGCATATACACTTTTTTGGTGTTTGTCTATTGTTGAAGCCTATGCTATGACCATCATGATTCAGTCTAGACCCATACTCATGCACATAACCTTGCCCAAGCATGCCCTTTGTCTTTTTTCATACTTTATTTATCATAGTTCCTGACATAGCTTATAAGCTGAGTGTTAAGAACGCAAGCACTAGTCTCCAGTATGGGAATCCTATCTAGCCGCTGGGAATGGCCTTGACTAGGTCTCATACAATGACAACGTCGAAGTACGGAAGGAAGGGGGTCTCGCAGTAGACACGTCTAACTGTGGAGGGTGGGTCTCACTCAGACGGGGCTGAGTGGTACTAGAAACTAGGCTGTATAGCATAGAACTAGATCGGGAATACAAGTACAGGCAGCTAGGTACATATAGGAGAGAGCGGGGTATGAAATGGGAGTGAGAGATCCCATTTTGGGAGGTGCTGTCTGTCCACGACAAAAAGAGAAAAGTTACATAACCACAATGAAAAGAGAATGGACCATGACGAAAAGAGATGGATGCAGCCTAAGAAGTCAGAAAGGAAATATGGCTGCATCACCACAACCGAAAGAAGATGAACCATATTGCTTTGGGAATGGACCTAAATGAAAAGGGAATAGAGATTAACATAATAGGGAATGGGCCGTGCGTGCAGTTCCATACTGTCATATCCCAGATTTTTGTTAAGTCCAACTCCAGACTTCCGAATCGACTCCAACCGTATTCCAACCTTTTCTCCTTTCTCGCTTTCCAGACTTGTTCTCCGCTTTCCTTCGATGTTCACTCTGTTCCTATTATTCATTTCATATGACATTCATCATTGCTAACAAACCTCAAATCTGTGTCTCGCTTAGTAGCACAGCTCCAGGCATACTTACCTCCATCACAGCGCGGAGATATTTACTTCCGACCTCCATGTAGTTAGTCATTTGGACCTGAGTCCTCCGTATATAAACCTCTGTACTTTGTCTTTAGTACCTCAGTTCAAATATCAACTTAATCACTTCCTTCAAGTCACTCTCGACCTTTACTCTTGTTCTCCTCTGAAATACGAGGTCCTTAGGGAACTGGCATGGGCACGACATATAAGTCCTGCGCCGATGACCTCATCCCTCCATCTACCTCCGACCCCTGTCGTACCTCCGGTACACCTCCAACCCCAACCTCTGACCTCTTGCACTCACACACCTCTGGACTTCGTTGGACTCGTCCAGAAGAACTGGATCTAACAGTATATTCAAACTAAAACTTGTTAAAGTTCCCAACTATGACTAGCTGCACCCATACTCGTGCTCCCCACACAACTCACAACAATCTGCTCCAGACTGCCTTTGGCAGTCACTGAACAATTCCCAGCGAGTTCATCAGTCTCACTGCACATACCATGCCCTCAATCTCAGAATTGCAAGGCATCTTGACCTCTCTGCTTACTCCCCTCCCCTCCAGGTTTCACAAACCACCTCCGGATGATGAAAATCCTCATGGTAAACGTCCAGAGAACTCAGTAGGACATGGAGCAGGAGGTGGGGATGGTGATGATGATGGTGACCCAGATGACTCCCCCAACTCTTCCGACCCTGATGACAATGACCCATTCATCGACAACAATGACCCCATAAATAACCTTGTTGACGCCATCTGCGACATGACTCGCCAAGCCCTCCATCACGGAAGAGGCTCCTCTGAGTCTAAAACCAAAGTCCGTGAACCAGACACCTTTGACGAATCTGATCCGAAGAAGCTTCATTCATTCACTGTTCAATGCGAACTGAATTTCCAAGCCAACCCCTGATCCTTCAGAATGGACCGTAACAAAGTCACATTCACCCAATCCTACCTGAAGGGCATGGCCCTGGACTACTTTGAGCCGGATTTGCTTGGAGATGTAGCTCTGGAGCATCATCCGCTCTGGATTGACAACTAGCAGTCGTTCCTCTATGAGCTCCAGGCCAACTTTGGCCCTCATGACCCTGTTGCTAAAGCAGAGGCTCAGCTCGAGCAGCTGCACATGCACAATAACCAGCGCATCAGCAAGTACATCGTTGAGTGGAATCAACTCACGAACCAAGTCCGCAAGTGGGGTTCCGGTGCACTCTGCTGGAGCTTTTACAATGGACTTCCGGATCGTATCAAGGACGAGATCACGCATCAGGGTAAGCCTGACACCATCTATGCAATGTGCACTCTCGCGCAACAAATCAACCAAAGGTATTGGGAGCGCAAAGAGGAAGTAAACCGTGCTTCCAAAGCTTCTGGTTCGTCCCCCAACAACTCGTCCTCCTGTTCCTCTGCTCCCACTCCCGCCACATCATCATCTGCCTCAAACAATTTTGGTGGCAAGTCCAAGGACTCTTCCAAGTCTAAGGGCAAGTCTGCCAACACCTCCGCCCCCAAACCCAATCTCTCGTTGAAACTCGGCACAGATGGCAAACTCACTGCTGCCAAACGCCAACGTCGCTTTGATGAGAAGCTCTGCATGTTCTGTGGCCTAGCTGGTCACATGGCAAAGGACTGCAAGAAGTATTCTTTGAAGGCTTCGAAGGCTCGTGTGGTTACCACCACTGCAACCCCGGGAGACAAACTGGTCGACTCTAAGGAGTCAGAAAAATAGTCCACAACCTCTGCAGCTCTGTGTGGTCTGGAGGTTGCATTGACAACAACCACGCACTTAAGGAGATTTGACTCAATGTGGCTGCTCTCTCTGATTCCAAATCCCTCGTACCCACTGTCTCTCTAGTTGCCTATGATATTCCTTTGTTTTCAGTGCTCGTAGATTCTGGATCCTCCAATTGTTTTATAGATATGACTTTTGTTAATAACCATGGACTTCCGACCTATTCCGTACCTCTGCTCCAACTCCGCCTTTTCGACAGTACTACAAATTCAACCATCACCCAAGCTCTCGACATCTCTATCCATTTCAAAACTGGTGATATCACTCTGACGACATTATATGTCACCCCACTTGATGGCTCCTGTTCTCTTGTTCTAGGATACAACTGGCTCACCCGCCACAATCTATTGATTGATTGGGTTACAAGCAGTATCTCGTTCCGTTCACCTGTGCAAGCCATGCCAGCACCTCCAAGCTCACCCCTGCAGCCTCCAGTCTTACCTCCGGCTGACTCTCCCGATCTGCCACGTTTCTGTGATCGCAAAGCCCCTCCTATCGCGTTTGTTAGTGCATCTGTGTTTGTGCTAGCCTGCCACTTGGAAGGCTCTGTCAAATTCAATCTCCAAATCCACTCCAAAGAGAGTAACCTTCATTCCTCTGCCACTCCCAACGATCCAGTAGACATTTCCAGTATACCTCTGGACTACCACAAGTTTGCTGATGTTTTCAGCAAGAGCAAAGCATCCATGCTGCCTCCTCATTATGAACATGATCTAAAGATCGATTTGGAAGAATGCACCTCTCCTCCCCTTGGCACTCTCTACTCCCTTTCCTCCACAGAGCTTGAGGCACTTCGTACATTCCTTGACGAAAACCTTGTTAACAGATTTGTCCGTCCCTCTTCCTCTGCTCATGCCGCTCCAGTCCTGTTTGTCCACAAGAAGGACAGTTCACTCTGCCTCTACATCAACTTTCGAGGACTGAACAAGATCACAAAGAAAGACTGCTACCCACTTCTGCACATCTCCAACCTCCTAGACACTCCAAGCAATGCCAAGATCTACACCAAAATCAACCTCCAGCACACGTACCATCTAGTCTGCATAGCTGAGGGTGACAAATGGAAAATGTCTTTCCACACGTGTTATGGCTCGTATGAGTGGCTGGTAATGCCCTTTGGTCTCACGAATGCCCCCGCTGCTTTCCAGCAGTTCATGAATACAATCTTCACAGATCTACTTGATGTCTACATAATCGTCTACCTGGATGACATCCTGATATTCTCCGTGGACAAGTCTGCCCACAAGGAGCATGTCCGGGAAGTCCTCCTCCGACTCCATAAACATAATCTCTATGCAAAACCTAAGAAGTGTGAGTTCCACACTGACTCTACCAAGTACCTCAGATACTGCCTATCTCTGGCCAGACTTACCATATCTGCTGAGAAAGTCCAAGCCATACAGGATTGGCCCAAACCTTGTAAAGTCAAGGGTGTACAGTCCTTCTTAGGCTTTGCTAACTTCTACCGTCGATTTATCGACAACTACTCTGCCATAGTCACTCCTTTGACCCACCTTACCTGCAAAGCCATCTCATGTCGTTCTCCGACGATTGTCAATCCGCATTCCAGACACTCAAGGACGCCTTCACCTCTGCTCCTATCCTTACTCATTGGATGCCTGACACCCCTATGATTGTAGAAACTGATGCCTCCGACTATGCTATAGCTGGAATCTTTTCTCTCTAATGTCCGGATGAGGAAATCCAGCCCGTCGCCTACTACTCTAGGATGCTGTCAGCTCCTGAGCTCAATTATGACACCCATGATAAGGAGTTACTTGCCATTCACGAGTCTTTCAAGGCTTGGCGACACTATCTTGAAGGTTCCACGCTTCCAGTTGACATCGTCACTGACCACAAGAACCTCAAATACTTCACTACAATCAAGCTCCTGACTTGCCGGCAAGCCCGGTGGTCGGAGTTCCTTTCCGGATTCAATATGGTCATCCGCTTTCACCCGGGTCACCTTGGCACGAAACCTGATTCCCTCACTAGATGCTGGGACATCTACCCCAAAGAGGGGGATAAGGACTACACTCACATCAATCCGCACAACTTCCGACCAGTATTCACCCAGGGGCAACTCACTACATCCCTACAAGCCACTTACTTAGCAGCTCCAGTCCTCTGAGCCAGCTCCGTCTTTGATGTTGAAAACCTCCACAACAACATTCTCTCTGCTCTCCCCTCAGATCCAGTGGCCTTTGTACACATGTCCACCCCTCTGACACCTGACTCTCATTGGTCTATTGACACTGAAGGCTTCCTATGTCTAGATAATTGCATCTACATGCCTGATGCTGATGATCTTCGACTTCATGTCCTCCGGTTTAAGCATGATCATCCGCTTTCCAGACATTTCGGACAAAACCGTACTTTGGAGCTTATCTGCTGCAAATACACTTGGCCAGGAATCAGAACATTCATTAAGGAATACATGTCCTCCTGTACTTCCTGTGCGCGTGCTAAAGTTCCTAGACACAAACCATACAGTCTGCTCAAACAACTCCCAATCCCTGAACATCTGTGGAACTCCATCTCAATGGACTTCATCGAACAGCTTCTGGCCTCCTCTGGTTACTCTGCTATCCTCGTCATCGTTGACCGCCTCTCCAAGCAATGCATATTCATTCCAACGATGGACACCATAATTTCTCCAGAGTTAGCTAAGTTGTTTTTGATGAACGTCTTCTTGAAGCATGGCATTCCCTCCCACATCACCTCTGATCGAGGTTCTGAGTTCATGTCACACTGCTTTAGATCATTAGGAAAGGCCCTCGACATCTGGTTACACTTTACCTCCAGATATCATCTGGAAGGTGACGGCCAAATGGAGCATATGAATCAGACACTAGAACAATACCTGCACATCTATTGCAACTACCAACAGGATAACTGGTCTGAACTTCTGCCTCTCACAGAGTTCGCATACAATAATGCTCCTAGTGCCACCACCGGTGTTTCTCCATTCTTCACGAACAAGGGCTACCATCCGAACGTCTCTGTACACCCGAAACATAATCTCACCTCCACTCATGTGCTCGAATACTCAGTTGACCTCGACTCTCTACACCAATTCCTACGTGAGGAAATGGACCACACTCAAAAATGTTACCAAGGACCTGCAGATGCCAAGCAAACTCTGACTTCGGACTTCCAGCCTGGAGATCAGGTGTTTGTCAAGGCTAAGTACTTTAGGTTGACTAGGCCATCCAAGAAACTATCAGAAAAGAACTTAGGGCCATATGAAATCATTGCTAAAGCTGGTACCCATTCTCTCATGCTCCATCTTCCCAATGCTATGAAATCTGTACATCTGGTATTTCATGTCTCACAGTTAGAACCTTCAGTACCCAACATCATACCAAACTGCATACAACCCCCACCACCTCTGGTCAAAGTCAACAGAGAACTGGAGTTTGAGATCTCCGAGATCCTCAACTGGAAAATTGATCGAAGATGCAAGAATTGCAAATTGCTCTATCTCGTATGTTGGTTAGGATATGAGGGTACTGAGGAAGAAACTTCGTGGTTACTAGCTACTGAACTAGATCACATGTCAGAATTAGTCGTGGATTACCATCTCTGGTATCTGGACAAACCCAGACCTCACAATTAGGCAACAAGGAATATTTCATACAAATGACTATTAAACGCGGGTCGACAAATGAGATGAGTATACTACTCTACCATCTCTGCTTCAACTTCTGTGTCACTCTCAGTCTCCTCTGTTTCCTCCATTTCCTCTGTTTCCTCCGCTTCCTTCACCATTTCCTCCATCTCATCCGTCTCCTTCGCCACCTCCGTGATGATTCATTTCATCACTTCTTCCCCTATGTCTGTGTCGTCCAACACACTCGCGTCATCCTCCAATCCACCCCACACATTCCACACCTGCTCCTCCTTGGCATACGCCATCATCATCATCAGATGATTATGGCGGGCAATGCAGCGGTTCATCGTCTGCATCTCATCCTGCATCTCCATGAGCACCTTTGTGATGCCGCAACCCACCTCCACCAACTCTGCCATACCGTTGCTACTCTGGCTCAGACCCACCTCCTCTGACCGTTGTTTCTTTGTCAGTGGCGCGACTTCTTCAATTTCGTCGTCGCCTTGTTTTCTGCACTGGACAGGTTTCTCCTCTCCCAGTTGTTCACACCATGCCTTGACCACGAAGCATCCTTTGCAGGATGTTGCTTTGGGCTCCTCTTGCAGCTCGCACAGGAGGTTGTTCTTGACGCACCGGACACAGTCCGGTGCTGCCCACCCCTTGCCTTTGTTGGTGCGCTGTTGCGCCATTACTTCCACAGCCTGCTCTGGTCAGCCCCGACCAACTGTGATTTAATATCACTTACTCGTTTTTTGGCTGCCTCTTCAGCCTCCTTGCATCTCCTCTTGTCCTCAGCCACTTTGCGCCACCTCTCTTCCTCGGCTGCCTGCCTCGCTCTCTCCTCCTCCGCCTTCTTTCTTGCTTCCTCCTCCGCCTTCCTCCATGCCTCCTCCACCTTCTGACGCTCCTCTGCCTCCTTCCTTGCCATCGCTCATTGACGTCACTCCTTCGCCTTGGTGTCCCAGACATCGTCGTCGTCATTTATACCGCATCACTAAATGATTCAGACTCCGACACTTCAAACTCCATATGTCCACAACCTGGACACCAAAGCAAACCCCCACTCTCGTCACATCATCACTCTATGGCCTTCAGGGGTTCAGGCCTAAGAGGGGGATACTGTCATATCCCAGATTTTTGTTAAGTCCAACTCCGGACTTCCAAATTGACTCCAACTGTATTCAGACCTTTTCTCCTTTCTCGCTTTCTGGACTTGTTCTCCACTTTCCTCCGATGTTCACTCTGTTCCTATTATTCATTTCGTATGACATTCATCATTGCTAACAAACTTCAAATCTGTGTCTTGCTTAGTAGCACAGCTCTGGGCATACTTACCTCCATCACAGCACAGGGATATTTACTTCTGACCTCTGTATATAAACCTCCGTACTTTGTCTTTAGTACCTCAGTTCAAATATCAACTTAATCACTTCCTTCGAGTCACTCTCGACCTTTACTCTCGTTCTCCTCTGAAATATGAGGTCCTTAGGGAACTGGCAAGAGCGCAACATATAAGTCCTGCACCGACAACCTCATCCCTCTGTCTACCTCCAACCCCTGTTGTACCTCCGGTACACCTCCAACCCCAACCTCTGACCTCTTGCGCTCGCACACCTCCGGACTTTGTTGGACTCATCTGGAAGAACCAGATCTAACACATACACCATCTAGAAAGGAAACGGTGGAAACTGAATGAAGTCTGGAAAACAAAAGGACAAGTCCTCGGCATCTATAGGGTTGGGAGTGGATAGGGGTAATGCAGATGTGGTGATCGAAGGGAAAATTGTAACACTGAGCTTGTATGGCAAGACCCTCAGTCTGTTGTCTGTGCACAATGACTGAGGTGAGCCATTTCATATCATGTATTTTGTACACCATCAAGCTGACTTGCATCACCAAA
>JBBPOF010000620.1:0-19776 GCA_038091315.1 Porphyrellus cyaneotinctus | reverse complement strand
CATTGAGGGCAATGATTCTGGGGAGATGTGGATGAATACGACAAAGTGGGGCGATCTGACGAGTGGGGTGCTCACCGTCTGTTATTGTACCAGGTTTTCTTTGGATCGATTAGATGTGCCAACGAGGTTTCGTGAACTGCAGCAGGAGCACCACCAGCCCCTGGCATAATGTCTTTTTCGAGCAGGAAGACCAGCTAAAGCGAAAAAGGTGTGGCTAGTGAGAGTTTTACGGCGTTGGTCCATTTTATAGTGCTTCTTTGCCGTGAATAAATACGTACTCCCGGGCCGCACTGCAGGACCTCAGTTGACCGGGTAATCCGGCGGAGATCCTTGATGCATATGTTATATTACTGTGAGCAGAGAAACTTGAAGGTGGCTGATTGATTCGTCACCAGATCAATGGACCTGTGTGGAGACAGAACGGGGCATGCGCTTGACCTCTGGATTGAACGAATTATGGAGACTTTCCTAGTTGGGCATTTGTCACCGACTTTTGAGCCCCTGACAATATTTGGCATGGCTTGCTCC
Organism: Porphyrellus cyaneotinctus; assembly: GCA_038091315.1. NCBI lineage: Eukaryota > Fungi > Basidiomycota > Agaricomycetes > Boletales > Boletaceae > Porphyrellus > Porphyrellus cyaneotinctus. The sequence goes on along the minus strand of JBBPOF010000620.1, from coordinate 19,248 downwards.
CGACCACCATCACCTCTGATGGCAGGCGCGTTCAGCGGGCATCTCCTCAACGCGTTCAACAACGCCCCCGCTCAGTGCAGCTCGTCCACCGTCGTCACCAGCGGCGCTATGTCCTTCGACGCACGCGCCCATGGTTTCTCCGCGCCCCACACCCCCTTTGGTTTCGCACCGTTGTCCGATGACAGTGCCACTAGCAAACAGATCGCCACTCTCCAGGCCAAACTCAACAAGAAACTCGGTCCGGAATTTATCAGCCAACGGCCCGGCCCAGGTGGGGGTCCCAAACTCACCTATGCCGAGGGGTGGAAGATCATCAACCTCGCCAACGAAGTATTCGGGTTCAATGGCTGGAGCTCGAGCATTGTCAGTCTCACGACGGACTTTATCGATTACAGCGATGAGTCGAGAAAGTACAACGTCGGTGTGACGGCCATCGTCCGGGTGACCTTGAGGGATGGGGCGTATCACGAAGACGTCGGCTATGGAATGTTGGAGAACGGAAAGAGCAAGGCGGCCGCATTAGACAAGGTGAGTTAGCGATGCTGTCTTGCTTCAGCCTCTTGTGGTGGACATCGGAAGAGCGACATGTCGATGTATACCCCCTCTTGGTAGTGTAAGAAGGAGGCCATCACGGATGCGCTCAAACGGACCCTTCGAAATTTCGGAAATCTACTCGGGAATTGTTTGTACGACAAGTCGTATGCGCAAGAAGTCGTCAAGATCAAGGTCCCTCCGGTGGGTGTTCTGTTTCTGCAAAGGTCTATGCTTATCTAGATATTCCTTCTAGGTCAAGTTAGACAAGGATGAGCTGTACCGTCGACCCGAATTCGAGGGGCGCATACCAGATCCTCCGGTCCCAGCGCCACATGGCCAGGCCACGGTCCCCGAGACGCCATCGACCAGGCATGAGGAATCCCGCATCAAAGTAGAGCCCGAGACACCTATCGTGTATGTACCACGACACCTTCGTCAAGAAATGGCCGCTGCTGCCCAAGGCGCCCAAGCTCAGACCCCAGTTCGCACATCACCTCAGAGGGCATCCACCTCAGGATTAGGAGCAGGTACGAGTGACGTCAAAGCAACCAGAGCTCTACCCGCCGACTCGAAACCCAACGGGCTGGCGACGCCGATCCAGACACCCACAAGGGTTCAACGCCCACCACCTCCACGAGCTCCTCCAGCACGAGCAGTCGTGACATCGCCCCTCGCTCGGCAGCCCAGTGCACCAGAACGTAGCGTGACTTTTGCTGAACCAATGCCTGTGTCAGCTAGCGCGGCTTCTGTTGGAGAAACCATGTACGATGCAGACCAAACCAAAGTTCAGGGCGCATGCAACAACGAAGACGATGACGACGCCTTTCCACTCAGCACCCAGGATGACGCATTCCTCGCCACGGTCGATCTCGGAGAGGGAGATCTCGGACGGCCGATCGACTTTGATGAAGGCACGGGCTGCGTGAGCGTGATGGACGCAACTGTGCTCGAACCGGAGCCAGTTGTACTGTCTCAGCCTGAGCCTCAGGTACGTGATAGCGGGTCGAGCACGGGGCCGTCATCCGTTGGCCCCTCCAAGGTAATTGCGCGGAACGACGTCCAAGCACAACCCGCTACGAAACCGGTCTCGTCGTCCGTCCACGCGGTTCCTAATGCGAATCCTAACGGCGGGCAGCCCTCCCGAAGTGGACCTCACGCCGCGTCTGCGTCGACGTCCACGTCGACGTCGAGCACGTCGAACACGCGTGCAGTGGCCCCAGCGCAGGATCCCAAACGTCCCTGCCCCACGGTGCCCTCGATGGGTAGGTTCCATTACCCGCCCGGCATGGTACGTTTCGTCATTTCGAGCGTCTTCATACATTCCTGACCACATGTATATGCGCCCTGTTTACCGTTTTGGCGGACAGAAGCCGCCCATGCAGCACACCCACACACCCAAGCCCGTCGTGCCTGCCTGTGTCCGGACGTCCAGTCCGCAGAGCACTGGTCCGCCGAATGCGAATGCGAACACACTGAAGCGCAGTGCGGACGCGATGCAGTGAGCGCTTCGTCTCGTTCGTATTGACTTGTTTACCCAGCATCATGGCAGGGCGAGTTCGAGTCCGTCGACGCGTCCGCCGATACAAGGTATGGGTCTCGCTCAAAGGCAGCAGCAATACCAGCAGCAGCCCCATAATATGGGTGCATGCCGCCCGTCGGATAACACGGGCGAGTGCCACGATCCCAAGCGACTTAAACGTTGATCGACCGTCCCTTTTTTTTATTACTTGCTTTCATGCTGCATCCCGCCACATTCACTCCATTGTACTATTATCCTATGTCGCTTTTTGCATTCCCAGTGTTTACCGACAGACGGAAAGGATAGAACAGACCAGTTCGTAATACAGTAGGATTCTCGTTGCACGACGTGACTGAGTACTCCAAAATTGCTATGAGCGCTGTACATGATGCAACGTTGGATCAATGACCAGTAAACGACGGCGCATGACGTGTCAGTGACCAGGCTTCGTTGCTGCTTCGACGTAGACACGACGACAACACGCCGTCAGGGGACGTGCGTCTCTTCCAAACGCGCCAGGTCGTCTCTCGCACCGAGCAATACCTCCTACAACATCTCGTCAGCACCACCCCCAAACGACATCGACCAAGGAAAAACCGACCGTCACCAATGCCTGCCTCGCCTCGTCCTTGATCTCCTTCCATCGCCGCTCATACGCCCCCAACAAACCCTCCCACTCAGCCTTGCGTCCCATCCCGCTCGTCCGGATGATCGCCCTCAGCACGATGATCCCCGCGACCCACTCGACTTCGTCCGCCTCCCACACTGCGTCGCGCGCCATCATCTCCGAGACGCTCTCCGACGCGGGCGCGGTTGAGGATGTTGGAGAGACAGCAGACACGTACGCGAGGTCTTGCCCGCGGTGGTGATAGGCCGCGTTACCGATGATCCCAAGCTCGATCGCAGCTGCGTGTATCTGCGCCCACTGAACGTGATCTTTGCGGCGCTGTCGATCCACCTTGATGCGTTCCATCTCATCCGAGAGCGAGCCCACACACGCGCCTAGACTTGTACCGTTGGTGCTGAGGGGCGCCCACACCGATGATTTACGGAGGGCACTCTGTAGTGCACGAGGACCCGCGAGGGGACCGGACGCGTCCGCATGGACGAAGTTGGATGGAAAGAAGGCACAGGCATCGACAAACCGCCGCAAAAGGGGAAACACGACGTCGGTACGTGCGTGTGACGTGCCCGATGTCGATGCAGAACCGGCACCCGAACCAGATCCAGGGGCCGAGGCAGACCCAGACCCAGAGGCGAGAAGGGACGTCGCCGCGTCAAATAAGGCGTGTACGACGGGCGTCAACGGGGTCGCTGATGGATGCGCGAGGACATATGACTGCACGAGAGACGAGAGGGTGTGTGGGTCGATTGCGGGGGTGACAAAGGCGTCGCGGAGCGCTGAGGTGGTCACACTGATGATCGTCGTTGGGGAGGGAACTGGGACGGGTAGGGGCACCGTGGATTGGAAGGTGAACTGGAGTTGTTGTTGTTGTTGTTGTTGTTGGCTCGAAGGGCCAGGTCCAGGTTGCGCCTGTGCCGGCGCTGGGTGGGTGGGATGGGGAAGAGCGTGGGCGTGGGCGTGTGGATGAGCGTGCGAGCTCGGACCGGGCGCGTCGGGTGTGTCAGAAGGGGAGGCAAAGGACGTGGCGAGGGTTGGACTCCACGTAAGACTCCCTGGCGACGTCGACGCTGGCACAACACGGCGTCAACGGACGTCTATCAAACAAAGAAAAGAAAAGAGCTCACCTTTGTCAGAGAGCTTTTTCGGACGGGTACGCCCCTCGAGTTTTCGTCTTGCGCGCCCGACGGTGTTTTTATACCAGTTGTATATTTGCTGAGCCAAGGGTCAGTCAGCGACGAACGAAAGACTTGTCGCCTACCTCGCGGAACCTTGGTTCAGCTTCGTCGACCCCTTGAAGATCTGGTGGCAGACCGAACCGAGCGAGAAATTCGTTGGCGCGGTCGAGTGCGAATTTCTTAGCGTCGCCTCTGACGTGACCTCTGGTTCTCGTCTCGAATCCGCCGATATGCGAGCGTAGAAAGACGAGCTGTTCCTCCGTGTACGCCTTGGGCAACCTGGGTTTGCTTACCCTGGGATCGCCTTCCATCGTCGAAATCATTTCAAAGACAACTTCAACCTCAGCCACACAGATCCCCTTGCCATTCCCGGAAATTTCCGAAAGATCGGGATTCCATTATGTGCGATTACGAAATAGTATACATGTAGTGCTCTATCAAATAATAAAAAAACAAAATAATAAACATGCTCAAATCACTCCTCTTCCAACGGCTTGCGACAGATCACCAGATACATCGGCGTGAACAGCTGTAGATCATGTCATGTCAGTCATCGCCTCATGACAACGATGACGACGTTAATCACCTTGGTCTGACCACCCTTGACGAGCGCGTCCCCCGCAGTCTTGAGCGTCTCGCAGACCTCCCACGTACCCTTGGGAACAACGCCGAGCATCTCGAGGAATCGAAGCCCCGTGTGCGTCACGAACTTGCCGCTCCAGCTCGTGCGCCACACCATCACCAGATCCCATGGCGTTTGGGCTTTCCGGAAGTCACCCTCGAGTGGGTAGTACCACGGAATCTCGTCCGGTCGATCGGCTAAATCCTCGTCGTGCTCAACCTTGAACCCAACGTTGGCAAGCGCCTGGCGTGCTCCCTTGAGCGGTCGCATCTCGGGAATACCATTACCAATCTCGAGTTGATGAGCGAGCTCCTTGTGCGACGGAATCGACGGGTCCCAGGCGTCAGTCATACACCATTCGTAAACACCAAACTGCGCATACAATCAATTTGTGCAAGAGAACCTTGATTCGAACACACTCACAACTCCTCCAGGCTTGAGCACCCTTTTAATTTGACCATATATACCTTCCCACGAAGGTGCATGGCATGTTGCCTCGATGGCATACACTAAATCACCACCTCAGCACACACCGACATCCACGAAAACGAAAACACTCACCAGCATCAAACGAATTTTCCCCAAATTGTTCTACAAGGTTCATGAAATCCCCCTTGACGAACGATACTTGCTTCTCCAACCCGGCACGCTTCGTATACCGTCTTGCGCGTTGCACCTGGAATTCATTGTTGTTCACCCCGACGATGTGCACGTCCGCAAAGGTAGCAATCTCCCGCGCAGGTCCGCCGACACCACAACCAACGTCGAGCACGCGCATACCAGGCTTTAACTGCATCTGCGCGGCGAGGTAATGCTCGTGACGTGCAAGTGACTGGTAAAACCCTTCGCCCTTGTAAAAACGCGAAAAGTGGAACGAGGAGCCCCAGGCGTATTCATACACTTGGGTTGCACCGTCGTAGTAGCCTGCGGACGGATATGAAGTCAGCACGGGAAGGTGACGGCCAAAAAAAAAAAAGCACCGTTAACGACGTCGGTGTAGCTGCCCAGACGACTTTCGTTGTGAGTATCTGTCTCCCGAATAGGATCCTTTTCCCAAAACTTGGTGTAGCCACCAATGCGGTCGCCCTTGCGTCCATCAGGGTGCTCGTTTGCCAACATGTCCTAGTGTGTTGCACGTTACACATCAGTCACGTCGACAGCACGAGGGGTCAACCGACTTACGAAGAGAGAAGAGAGAGGGAAGAAGAGGATGGCGCAACTAACGAGTCGACCCACTTTTTATATATAAAATGATCCTGAACGGAAAATCAGGTCATATTTCGCTAATTTAATTGGTCACGTGTATGCGGAGAAGTCGCACGCTTGATGCATCTCTCCTCCCGGATCTTCGGTACGATATAACATATGCGATAGACGGTATCTGCGTCTATCGACGGCGTTGACCTGGTCGACGATTGGCCAATCCTACAGAGTACGTCTTCGCATCATGATGGATTCATAAACTGAGGCTTGTTTGCGCGTGTTTTGATTTTTTTTTTCTTTCCTTTTTCCGGGGGTGTCATGACGCCCAAAGGAACACGATCTGAATCTGTTTCGAGATACGGAGATCTGACTCGGGGATTTTTACATCCTCACACTCGCAACCGCCATCCAAAAGCGATCCGGAGATACGCATCCGTTGGTCCTCGACACCACACTCACACCCAAACGTATGATCGAAATCAACATAACAGTGTTGTGGGCATCAATATGGTGCCATTTGAGTGACACATGGAATTTGCATTTTCGAGCGCACAAACCCCGGGATCAGTAGGACGGAAGTGGTCTGGACTACTCGGTTACCACTGGCCAAGAAATCGACCCTTAGCAGCCTCGGTTGTGCAGGTTGGGCTTCTAGTCTCGAACACAGATGCGGCCGGCGGCCGGAACGCTACTCAGTCCTTCAAGCGATAACATTATAACAAGTCTTCCTGATCCGGGCCGCTTTCCAAACAGCACGATTCGTACCATCTCCTTCTAAATAACGTGCATGCACATATATACGTCTATAGGGTTTCTCGTCTTAGTGTCGTCACGGTATGTAAATCAAAACCCGTCTCGTCTCCCTTCCCCGATGCACAAATCGCCCAACGATGCCGTCACCTCTCAAACCACACTCACCGTTATACATCGTTCCAGCATCTCCTCGTCCATCCCCTCCACCCTCGGCACGATCCGACACGGAAACGGAAGTGGATGTCTAATGCCCGATCAACACCATCATCATCTCCAAAAAAAAAAAAAAGAAAGAAAAAATCGACATCGAAATCGGGAGAGAAAACACCTACACCGCAAGCCCGCTCGTAAACCGAGGCACCACCGGCACCTCCCGTCCCCGTTCATCCCGCGGCTTCTCGAGCCAAAACACCGCCAACACGGTCGCGATCGCGCTCCACACGGACGTATCCGCAAAGTGTCGTCCCACGCACATCCTTCTCCCAAACCCGAACGCGATATGGGACATGTCGTCCTGCTGGAGCGTACCGTCCTCCGCCAGGAAACGTTCGGGGAAAAAGTCGAACGGACGGGGGTATTTGGTGTCGTCGTGCGCCATGGACCTAGGGATACGGTGGGGTCAGTGCAGCGGCGCGGAGCGGTGGGAAAGGCCGACCAGAGGTTTGAGATGATGATGGTACCCTTGGGTATGTAATATCCGTCGTAGACGTCTGCATCCATCGCCACGTGCGGGACCGCTAGCCCAAAAGAATCTCGCATGACAACGCACTCGAAAAAGTCTTTCACTCACATAGCGGTGCCACGGGACTGTATCGTAACGTCTCACGAAGGATGGCGTCGATATACGGCAATGACGGTCGGTCTTGAAGACGGGGTAACCTGCCCCTGCCAATGACTGCGTCGATCTGCGCTTGCGCCGTTTTTTGTGCGTCCGGAAAGAGGACCATCATGAGGAAAAAGTTCATGATCACTGAATTCGACTTGAGACTCGGTCGTCAACCATGCCCATCGACGTATCTCGACCACCAACGCACCGTCTCGGATGCGGCTGTGAGAGACACATGAGATGTATGGAGCAGTAGTAAGAGAGGAGCCATTACCCATGAATGCCGTCGCAGCGGCCTCTTTGAGACCTCGTATCCACACCGAATCTGCAGGGATACCCTGCGCTTCTGCTTTCCGAAGGGCATCACATACCATGCTTGAACCAGCACGCCCAGACTTCTGCATATGTGGATGAGTCACCGTGATGTTCCCCCTGTGCAGTGTCATACCACCCTTTGAAACGCATAGTTAAATGGCGTTTCCACACAATCCTTAGTCCATATCCGCGACGATGCAGCCGTCCGTTTGAACGACATCCCAGGGAGCCACGACGGCAGTGAGAGCACTGTTCACGAACGGGTCTGTAGAATGCGGCGAATGCGGTAGATTTGCTTACGTCCAGGAAAGGCACCGATGACGATGGACACGTCAGGCCGTAGGGCATCCAGTATCACGTTGATCACCTTCTCGACAATGTCCACCATCGGATCCTTGCGCGACACGGGATCGTAATCGTACACCGCGTTCATGATGATCGATGCCGTATATCTGTCAAAGCATCGGTCCTCCGTTTTATGAGCATGCCTGTGGACATACTTACTCAAAGATATGTTCCGAGTACTGACTCGGTTCTTGCAGCAGGCTGTGCAAGAGTTGAAACGACTTTTGCTGTTGCAACGATGCATACCGCGCTATGGAACCCGCCCGAAATGCCTGATGAAAGAACCGTCTGTGAAGCCGCCACCGATCACCATACGGCAACAACACCGAATTGAAATCCATGCCGAATCTCCAAAAACCAAACCAGTCAGCGCGCGCGTACGGCACACATGACGCCCAAAAATGAAGACGAAAATGAAGAACACACGCACAGTTCATTGGTGACGAGAAAGGGCCTGTCGGAATAGTTTCTAGAACGATGTTCGAGCAGGTCCTTGGCGATCTTTTCTGAACTGACGATCACGATGTGTTTACCCAAGAGTCGGGTATAGACCAGATCCCCTGTTACGATGCGAGGACTCAATCGTGTGCGGTGACGTCAACAGCGATCGCGGCGTACCGTACGTCTTTGCCCACTTGGTGTATGTCAACCACGGCGCGTCCGTGTTGATTCCAATCACATTACCAACCCAAGGAAGGCCCGGTGGCCCTGGAGGAAGCGGATACCCCAGCAATGCTGCTGCTTCGGAACCTGAATCGTTTGCATGTGTATACGTGTGTGTCACGAGGCACCGTCGAGCGCGATCGAGCGCCCACACCCCCCCGAGCACGAGCGCACATGCGCCCGCCCAACGCCACGAGATCGAGGTCAAGAACAAGGTCAAGGCCGACGCCATGATGGTTGGGAACTGGCAATGGGGGATTCGTCTTGATGCCCATCATTCCCGTTCATATCCTTTTGCCGTTCGAATTTTCGTCTCATACTGGGATGTCCCTTTTCCTTTTTCCCTTTTCCCACACACGGACGCCCATGGGAGGCGACGACACCCAGGCTCGGTTTGATTCAGTGTCATGGCTAACGTCGTTCTTTCCCTGCAAGCCGCCCTGAAGACATTTCCGACTTGCAGTAAGAGTTCTGTTGGACGTCAGTGCATGTCGAGTGATAAAGTACTCAAGATTCAAGCATGTCGAAAAACTCGATCTCACGAGCTGAATGGCGGGTGTGCAAAAACATTGCAGAAATAAACTGAGGTACCGAATCTCAATCTCCGACAAAGTTTTGATAGGCGTCAACGTCAACGTCAAGTGGATATGTAGCCACTTGCTACACTACAAGTCGTTGCGTATCCGTCGCTAGGGAGGATCTGGTGTCAACACTCTATTTGATTGACAAGGTCATCAACGCTCATCGATCTTATGAGCCAGCCAAGTCCCTGCTAATGTATCAGGCACGCCCCGACAACCCCACTCATTAATGCAGAAAAAGGGCAGCGACACTCTGAGCCGCATGATTGGTGCACACCCGTGCCACAAAGCTTCCCCATGTATACATACGACCGCTTGTACTCTTGGGTAGGAGATGTCATCCAGTGCGACATTCGCCGGCGAGCTTGATGGGCCAGTAACGATGTCGGCGAGTCGGACCGGACTCGGATGTGCGATCACGTGTCACGATATTACATTGAGACTCCGAACGACACCGTCTGGTGCTGAATGTGACAAGTCAGGTATTCAGTAGGGAGACGGAATCTTAGAAATGAGCGCGACATTGGGAAAAAGAGCAAAGATAGACCTCGTTGCGTGGGTCCTTGGTCATATATTTCTACTCGCCAGTCTTTTGACATGTCTGACATGTCCCCTCTCGTCTCTCGACGTCGTCGGCAGCACCCGTCAAGCCTCTGTGCAGCGTGCACTCGCGCCCTTTTTCGAGTCGTCCCCATAAGTTCTTAAGCTCTGGGATGACTGGTGGAACTGCCGGAGCGTAACTCAGACTTTTTGCGTGAGATATCATCACATAGCCAATTGGGCCTATTACAGAGACATGCTCGTAAAAGGTGCCCTCTGGACTCCAAGTCGTATCCAATGGGGCGTATCATCGAGCAAAGAGCAACATCGCGGAGGAGCTCTTTTTGTATGCTTCTCTTGCTGTGCCGACAAGTCGTGCCTCGTGTCGTGGGGGTTTTGGGCCTACACCTGGGCCTGAGGTTATGATATGGCATACATTTGTTCGCCGTGTAATTGGCTAGGTTTTTCATCAATATTTCATTATGCATTGCTCGGGCTTCGAGAGTCGGATTTACTATGATCGTTACCTCTACCCTTCCAAAACTCCATCTCTGCGAAATTCAGAGCCAGACACGTCCTTAGCTCTGAGGGATTTTTGCTACCATGGATACGGTCGTCTTCCAATCAGACTCTGTCCATTTGAGGTTTTATATCAGCACCGGTATTTGTTCGGCATTTCGGATGATGATGAGGAGAACCGGAGCTCACCCGCTCGGTGCTCTGCTCGCTTCAGGTTTCTGTCGTGCACCACCCAAGTGCACTCGCAGGCTAACCCAGCACAGACATGGACTCGAAACGCCATGATTCTGGCATCCTTTCATCCTCAGAAGACAGCTCAACCTATCACGAGAGTCATGAAGACGACCCACTGATCCCGCTGGATCCGTATACGGCGGAGACGAGACTGCTGCGCAAACTCGACAGAAGGATATTGCCCATCACTTGTCTTCTTTACCTGTTCGCATGTGAGTCGTGGACCGACGCGCCTCGATCGTATTTGGTCTGACGACCACACCTATCTAGACCTGGATCGATCGAACTTGGGAAATGCACGCTTGCAAGGGTTGCCTGAAGACGTGCTCGGAGGAGATCCTACTGGATTACTCTTTGATTGGCTGGTCGCCATCTTTTTCATACCCTATGTCAGTACCTCATCCGATGACGACTGATACCCGTGCGCTCACATGCCATGCCCAGATATTGTGCCAAGTACCATGGACTGTATTCTCCAAGTATTATAGTCCTCGAATCTGGATTGGCTGCTCAGCTATTCTGTGGGGCCTATGCTCCACATCGATGGTGAGCTATTCATCTCAGCGGGTCTCGGTTCGTTGTACTTATGGAACGCACGCGTAGTCGATTGCAAATAGTTTCGAAAGTCTTTTTATCGCGCGATTGGGTCTCGGTGTTTTTGAGGCAGCATTTGGACCTTCGGTCGTATTATATTTTTGTGCGCCTTTTCATTATCGAGCGTTCCGCGCTGACACCACGCTCCTCAGCATTCTACTATACCAAAGTCGAATATGGTACTCGTATCGCTTCTTGGTTCGGTTTTGCCGCCGTTGCTGGTGCATTCGGTGGCTTGCTCGCATATGGGATTCAGCATGTCAAGACATCCATCGCAAACTGGAGATTGTTGTTCATCATAGAAGTAGGTCCATTGCTGTTCCATCCGGTTCCTTTACGAACATGCAACAGGGCGTTCCGACAGTACTTCTTGGCGTGCTATGCCTGTTTTTCCTACCAGGGAGACCAGAGTCGACCAACTTTTTGACAAATTCCGAGCGCAAATTAGCGATAGAACGTATGAATAGAGGCACGAGTGGTGATATTGGTGCGGTCGTAAACAAAGGTACACCTTTCGACTCCGGGTCATTATCAACCGACTGACTTGAGTTCTTAGGACACGTCATAGCCGCTTTCTTGGACTGGAGGGTCAGCTTATCTCTGTCATGGGCCGAGTTCCTTAGCTGACACTGAGTTTAGATATATGTTGCTGGCGTCATGTATTTTGGGTTAAACTGTGCGCTCGGTTCTTTATCGGCCTTTTTACCCACCATCATTGAGACAATGGACCATTGTACGTCCGTCCCAACGCGTCTCGAAGACATACTGACCAATCATATCATTCATAGCGCCGGCGATATCGCAGCTGATGACTGTCCCTCCTTATGCGGTCGCCGGTCTGGTCCTCATGATCGCGTCGTACACGTCTGATAGAATACAGAGTCGTGGGTTTGGAGTTGTTTTTGGATGTACGTTGGGAGGAATTGGTTACATGTCAGTCTCGACACCATTTACGCTCTACTGCCTCTCACCCCCCATGCCATCAGGATTCTTTTGGTCGTCTCGCACTCACACATCCACATTCGATATCTCGCTACGTTCTGCATCGCAGCAGGCACGTATGCCAGTCTAGGACTCATTCTTGCATGGTGTGAGTACCCGACGCCAGTTGTCAGAGGTCATATGTCAATCTTTCCGTCTAGTCACGCATAATCTGGGATCGGAAACCAAGCGTGCAGCTGGATTGCCCCTCTTCGGTGGGATTGGGCAAGTGGGGAGTATTCTGGGATCCCACCTGTACCCCCTGACCGAGGGTCCAGCCTATTTGTACGTCGAGGCCGTCTTTTTGAGATCGTACTGATCGACCGATTGGCAATTACAGACGCGGATTCGGAGGTAAGCACACTTATGGCGCAAAAATGGAACCAACGATATTGATGCGCGTTCCTAGTATCTGGGGCTCTTATGTTCCTTTCCGCGCTCTCGGCCTTGATCCTTACCGTGTGTCTTTTCCTACCTTCATCCTCCGACGATCTTTGCATCGATCCTGATGTTTCTGTCTCCTCGCACTGATTAGATTTCCTACCGATTGGAGAACGCCCGTCGCGACGCAGCATTTGGAAAACCTGACCGTGATGCTCCAGTGGACACGTCTGAACTAGCTGACAAGGTACGTCCCCCAGCGCCGGTGTTGGCATGCTCCATGCTTTTTCTGCAATCGAATTCTAAACTCGTGTTTGCCCATGTATGTTAGGCCCCCGGATTCCGATACCTGCCGTAAACTGGGATGGTGGATATCTATGAATGAAAGGGCAAGGCGCGTACACCACCCGTATGGCATCGAGCGTCTTATATCTGACGTTCTCTCGCAGGTTCCATCTCGTTGATAACCGAGACTCTGACCACGTTTCACTAACACCGTCCCGTCGAATAATATCATTATGATTGCTTACCCTCGACACTTTGCGTGTACACTACGTCTACTGACTTGCCATGTACAATACATATGTAATTTGGACACAGGCGTTCAGAAGCTTCAATGGGCATCACCATCATTGACATCATGCAGCATGGACCGCGGGCCCATCACTGTACGTATTGTCCACGAAGGGAAGTAAAATCAGTGCATGTGACTTTACACAACTCTAGCACAACCTTCGTTACGCCGTACATTCACCTTGGACACAATATCAGTCGTAAATTTCATGAGATAACTTGGTCTGGGCAGAATTTCCTCAGAGCGAGAAGCACCATTACGGACAAGTGTACACACACCGGCAGGGGTGAGTCCTGGATCCCGGGGGCTGGTGGATACCCGAAAATAACATCGAATGGCAAATAACGCTCGTCGCCGTCTAAGCTCTTCAAAGCCTATTGGAAAAGCACCGTACAGTGGGGTCCCGGGCCCGTGGTCCAACAGCGGCATGGAATCACGATGAGACTAGCTTCTGCTCGGATCCCTACTCGGACTCAAACAAGTCGGCCCGGGGCTGCAAGATACGATTTGTGATTGCTTCAATAAACGAAGGATATAATTTGCCATTCAGTTCAGCTACTTTTGCATGAGAAAGAAAGTGAACATTTCTGGTTTGTGCTTTATTCTTCCGGTAAACACGTAGCATGATTAGAATTCCAGGCTGGGGAAGCCTGGCCAGGTTCCATCATCAGGAGCAATCACCATCAGACTCCGTTTCATGCTAGAAGTCGAATGAACAGACTGTTCCAGAACATATAATTCTCAGGTCCTTGCTCCCCGGATCAGCCGTAGAAAACCTGGAAACTACTATATCGTCATGCCCTCGCCCGACGGGCCAGAAGTTGCTGTCACTTACAATGGTGATGGTGCTGATCTGTCCGTCACCGTGAAAGGCATTCCAGGGGCTCAACAAGTGGTTCGTATATCGATTTGGCATCGACGTCCATGATTGAAATACTGATCATCGCCAGTGGACCGTCGGAGAACCCTTTGGAGAATATGGCCTGCAAATCATCACCTTGTCTAACCCCCCAGACTCCGTCTTCACCTACCCCAGCAACTCTGTAACCAACGTCGTGGCTCGCGCTGCCGGCCCGGGTTTCGCTTGGGGCATCCAAGGGATTTACATCGACGATACTTTCACGGGCACGTTCGTATATCTCTCACGTCGTCCTTGTCTTGCACTGAGCGCCTCGGTTTGCAGCATCGGCATGCGCTCCGGAAATGCTTGGGCCTTGCACACCCCAGTTTCGGTTGAAGAGTTTGTGAATCTCGATGGCCCAAACAAGGAATGGAAGTTCATTCGCGCTGAGTGAACTACAGAGAACAAACGCGGTCAGATTGTTTGCGTACCGAATTCCGGGCCTGTTCGAGATGGTGAGAAGTGTATTATTATTGTCGAGTGTCGAGACTCGAGAGTGAATGTAGATCAGTCTTTCTTGGAATGATTCGGCCTAGTGATTGTGGGCCAGGCCATAGAGGAGGTGCTAACATCCAAACTTCAAGTTGACACGGAGCTCTTTCAGAGTGTTGTATTCAGCCCGGTTTCAATATGAGCATATCGCTCATGTTGGTTCTCCTCGGCCTCAGGATGAATTAGCTCTGTGCCACGTCGTCCAGACCGGAGAACAACAATCTATTTCTCGTTCAATATTTTATTCTGTTGCGCTGTACGTTCCGTTATCCTTGCCTTACAGCCGAGCGTTATGTGATGGTTTTTGCAGTCTCAGGACTGCCTTTCAGTCTTGCATTACCCGAGCATTCTGGGACGTCCACAACTACTTCCTGGCCCACTGAAGCAGACACTGGTTGCCCCTTCCCACAGTACCGCTCCGTCACGTCGGAAATTAATGGGTAGACGGGAGGCCAGCTCGTCACTTCTTTTCATCGCACGCATTCATCGACGCTCGCACAATCTTCTGTTTCCTGGTCCCGAGGCGCGCTGGTGATCCACGTAAATACATAGCCTTTTCACTCCCACCCAACGTAAGGTCGAGACCCTAGCGCTTGATATTGTTCTGTCAGGGCGAGTTTCAGTCGGAGAAAGGGACTACCATTGATGGCCTGACCTCATCCAACAGAAAGCGCCCCAAACGGATGTCCGTGCAGTACCACCATCCTATCCCGAAGTGTCTCTGCAACCTCCCACATCTGTTCCACCTTGGGATCCCGCGCACACCATTGTTGCTGTTCGAGAAAGATGGGGCGGAACCGACGTCGGATGGCTGGTCGAATAGGTGATGTCTGCCCTTGCAAACGGGAGGGTGAGGATTGAGATGTTGCTTCTGCTACCTTGGCGTGATGTGAACGACGGGGGGTCGATGGACCGGCGACTGGTGGTTCAGACTCCTGTCCCACTGGCGTCTTAGTTGGACTGCCTTGAAAGGCGGCATGGAAAGCAGCTATAGCTGCCGATGAACGTTTCGCAGGAGAGGTGCTTGTTCCAAGCTTTGTGGGCGACGAACGGTCGATTCGGCGTTTCTTGGTTGGCGTTTCCGGGAAGGAGGCACCATCGTCGACACGTTTCTTCGAAGGCGTCATCGCCGGGGTCGATGTCTTCTTGGTCATCGTGTGTCGTCCCTTGGCAGATTTCATCGGAGATTTGAAATGTGATTTTATCTGTTCTGCGACTGCGTCGCATCGTTTATCGAGTATAGCCACGACGGCTTTAAAAGACTTGGAATCCAACGAGTAAGCTTGACGGAGTGATCGTTCCTGTACGGATGGTTCCTGTACATCGCAGCTGAGATCGCACGCTCAAATACGAGGAAGCAAAAGACACTACCTCCATCAATTGACATACCCAGCAAAATATGGCACACAAGACGACATTGGTACCATACCTCTCCTTCAGGATATCGACTCTTGGAAGCGCTGCCTCGGCGTCCTCCATGCAAGCGGTCGCATGCGGCTTTAATTGGACGTGGTACGCATCAACAAGCGTCCCGTATGTGAGGCCAGTGATGGAATTCACGTCCTCCGTGGCAAGCGCGGCCCGCACCCTTTTGAGGATATCGGCGAACTCGACTTTCGATACACATGCTGCAGCCATGGCAGATTGGAGCGAGACTTCGTCTGTATTCAACCTGTAGGATATATCTTTCCATTGAGAAAAAGGCCAGCGACGAGTGGAAGACGCGTACTGTTCGGACGCCAGGTACGCGCATACGGCGGGGATCGCGATTGTGTTTTTGACGACGAAGCCGGAGCCTGGACGCGTTTTTGCATTCGCGAGGCGTAGAATAGACTCGGCTTTATCGAACGTCTCTGAATTGGAACATAATCGACGTAGTTGGTTGCGCTGGAGTGCCGCCATGATGGTGGATGGTGGACAACCTAGTAGCCGCGGTATGGCAGTGCTGCCAACCGAAGTCGGCGAGAAATCTCACGGTAAGAAGAGTCTCAGAAGTACTCTCTGTATTCCGAGAACTGAGTCGTACGCTACGACGCTAGAGTCCTTTTATACGATACGGGTAGGGCATAGGGGATGTATCATAAGTCAAGTGGATTGTGATGGAGACGAGTGTTATGTAGTCAAGGGAGACGGACCGGTTTAGAAACGATACGAACGATAGGCATTATCGTCACACCCTACCAGCGTTGGTTCAACGCTATCAGGCTTCATGGTCACCACCAGTCATGAGGTCCCCTTGGTGGTCGTCCTCAAGCTCTCCTTTGGCATCCATGTCGATATCTGGTTCGACGGGTTCGACTGCGGTTTCGCCTTCGTTGATCGCTGTGGTGTGATGAATGGGAGAGACCGGATAGTAAGGTTGTCACGGCGCTGAGTACTCCAAGCCCGCTGTTTCCAACTTCCTCGCGCGGCCATGACCATGACCTCTAGCAGTCAATGTCAGACGCAGAACATCGAATGGCCCACATTGCACCGTTTTCCGTACATGTTTGTCTCATGGTGACCATCTGGATGATACGGAGAGCAGCTCGAGACAACAAGTCGAGTGTTGTTGGTGTCGTAAGTCATCACAACTGTGGTACGAGTTCTAACTGGGTCGCGTTTGGTCGTAAGTGGATATGTACTCCACCAGGTAGTCGACGCACTGGCAGCGTAACTACTCACCCCGCGAGTTATTTTATTTCTGTGAGCGATTCGAGTTCACATTGTATGTTGGTGATGGTGGGGGCGTGTTTCGCCTCCACAGGGTTCACTCTACCATTAGGTGTGTATCAAATGACCGACATTCACTAGCACTCATATTACCAACCAACAACGAAGGTACAGCATATTATATTCAGAGCAGTACTAGGATGAGTCTAACCCTCGACATGTCAGACGCTTACTACATAAACAACCTGCGATCGCTCTGTATGGCTCAAGCATCGTACAACCACCACTGCTGCGTCCCGTAGCCGGCTGTAGATTCGTAAGTGACATTTTGCTCTGGTTCCGCCTCAGTGAGATCCCAGTAGATCGTCTTCCCACCATCTTGGATGCTAAAAACCAAAGATGCATCAATTCGCGAAACGGAGACAGTGAGGAAAAAACACGAACGTGTAGTTACCCAAACCATCCCCTGTAATGATCCAAGTGTATGCACCAGCGGGGAGGACCGTGATAAAACCATCCCCAAAGGCAGCCTGGAGGTTGGAACCGGCCGGAGAGATTGTCTGTTGGGTGCTGTCATAGTCGCCGATGGCCCACTGCATGCAATGATCAGTATCTCACTCATGATTTCGGGGTCGAACGACGGACTGACCTGTTGACTCGTCTGGGTAGTGTCTAATGGTTCAACGGTGAGGGCATTGCCTCGGCCATTGGCAGTGATAGCGAGTCTCGCCCCGCTTGTGGCAACCACACTGTTGATGATGTAATAGTTTCTGGCAAGTGGTGCAGACATTGTGTGGATGGACTCGGTGGGGGTCTGATGAGGCCATTCGCCCTGCAGTTGCTGCCGCATTTATACCTGCCTTGAGCTTACGAAGTTGGACCGAACCGAATTTCTTCGGTGCAGGGACGATGAGGTCAATGGCCACCTGAAAACCGACCCGAAGATGAAAATCACATAAAGTTGACTGAAAGACTCGTCAATTTGACCTTGACAGGATATATGTTCTGCACTGGTATAACATTTTGACATTGCGATTATGGCACTCTAAACGCAAATGCGGAAAGTCCTGAAGCCGCATGGAGATTCGGAGAGAGAATGGATGCATGACTATTACGTTGTGTTTTTCAAGACTTTTGCGAGCCTACGCGAGGCCTCTGATTGGGCCGGAACACGTTTGTAGATTAGTGAGCCGAATACAATTGACCATCTCATTTACATAATGCATGAGCAGGGTGAAAGAGAAGAGAAAGAACTTGAATGAGGTCCGCATCGGTGGAGTAGGCAAGTTGTACCTAACTTACGAACCCAGACCATGTCTCGAAGCCTTCAAGTGAAACCGTCAACGCACTGCGAGTCTGCGAACATGTCACAGTGGGGGGCTTCGACCGCCGAGATGTCCCGCAATTCAATATCGCACAGTACCAGTTGTTAGATTCTGTGCCAAATACCATGGACTGTGCTTTTCAAGTATTATAATCCTCGAATATGGGTTGGCTGCTCAGCCATTCTATGGTGCTTATGCTCCACATTGATGGCGAGTAGCTATCTGGCACTTCGCTTAGCTGACTTTGCAACCCTGGAGCATGCATAGTCGATCGCAAATAGCTTTGAAAACCTTCTCATCTCACGATCAGGTCTCGGCGTTTTTGAGGCGGCATTCGTGCCTTCGATGGTATTGTACTTTTGTACATCTTTCTTTTCCTCGATGTTCCGTGCCAACATCCTCTCCTCTAAGCATTTTACTATACCAGAGCCGAATACGGCATCCGAATCGCTTCTTGGTTTGGTTTCGCCGCGGTTGCTGGTGGTCTTCTCGCCTATGGGATTCAGCATGTTAAGACATCATTCGCAAACTGGAGGTTGTTGTTCGTTGTAGAAGCAAATCCACCCTCCATTCCCATCTGACCCATTATGAATGTGCGACAGGGTGTCCCAACAATACTTCTCGGAGTGCTATGCTTGTTTATTCTACCAGGGAGGCCGGAATCGACCGATTTTCTGACGCAGGCGGAGCGCAAATTGGCGATAGAACGTATGAATAGAGGCATGGGTATGGAGGTCGCGTCATCGCTGTTGTTTGCGTCGCAAGACGAGGGAGAGGGAGATGGCTCATCGTTGACGTCGTGAGATGAGGGTAAGGGCGAGGATGAAGGTGCGGTGTGGTGGACCTGGTGGTGCCAGGTGGTGTCACGGTAGCACGGCGGCGTCGTGGTCATGG
>JBBPOF010000619.1:0-19789 GCA_038091315.1 Porphyrellus cyaneotinctus | reverse complement strand
CGGCGACCTCAAGTCCGGTGTAGCCTCCCTCGTTTACGGACCTGTCTCACCACTACCTACTCTCCAACACCGAGATCTACACAACCCACGAGATCCCTGTCGTCTTCTACGACCAGATGGGCATCGGGGCGTACCCATCATCTTCCCCACAAGCCAAAGGCATTTTGGGCGGTCAAACTCTTCATGAACGAGTTCAATAACCTCCTGGTCCTCGGAGTCTCGGAATCAAGCGCCATTTCGACTTGCTGCAATCATGTGGCGCAATGTGCTCTTGTGTTACTCGGACTTTTTGTTTGCGTTGGTCGCGCTCAACCTTCGGCGTGTCCACGGTACCACTGTAGGTGGATCGATATCGTGGGTCGGAGACAGATCGTGCTGTTCTCTTGAACTCGGATCCATGTCGACACGCTCATATTTTCCTTCCCCTAGTCATGACCGAACACACTGTTAGAGAAAAGCGCCCGTCTACCAGGATTGTTTATTTAAGTAATACACACTACACTACATTCTGATGTAAATGTCCCAGATGAGCACCATCCTGTCAGGTGATCCTGTCGCTGACGTCGATGAGTCTGGGGACACATCAGTTCGAGTGACCGGTAATCTTGTGCGAGACTCGAGGAGTCCCTGTAGTCTATATAGTGGCAATTCGATGCCCGCCTCCGACGATCCATCCGCCATCGGGTGAAAGAGCCAATGCCGAAACTGGGTAGTTCATACTGATTGGATCACCATCCTCTCTTCCGTCTAATACACACCATCGTCGTATCGTCCCATCGACGACATTGGCACTCCAAATGTGGTTTCCGTCCGCCGAGAAAGCGAATGAGCGTATGCTGTCATGGCTAATGTTGATCGTTGGGTTGCCTGAGCAAACGGTCAGAACGGAATTATCTCGCAATCCGCACTCACTCATCGTTTGCCGTTTGCCAGTACCGCTCTGCAGAGAGTAGCAAAGATAGGTGAAGGCGCCGTGCTGACCTCATTGGTGTGTTTACCGTCTGAGTGCTCTTTCAAGAGGAATTAGTTCCCTTGTATGACTGCCATCTGACATCGGAAGTCGGACAACACCAAGTAAGCGGCGACACATTGCATAGCATGTCCTGCGCCAAAAAAAAAAAAAAAAAGGAAAAAAAAAGAATGGTATTACGACGTTCACGTTTCCTGAGTTGGGTGAGGTTCCCCACAAAACGTCTCACTGGTACGGGACAATGACCAGTGATCATTGAACTCCCCATACCATCGTTCTCGCGGAACTAGTTGCCAGCATTGCAGGTGCTTGTTGTGTCCGATAGATGTCCAAGTCGCTCTCGACGCAACGACTCGACATGGACATAGGGTATTACGACGTGATCTAATACACGTGTCAATTTTGGAGATACGGTGGATGTAATTGTTTTCTGATCCCTAACTTCTTCTTGTGGAACTTGGCTAGTGGTACGTCTGATTCTGCAAGCTTCACCTGGGAAAACACTGTAGTTTGGAATGATGTCTACGAGTCGATTATGATCCATTGGATACTGGCCTAGATAGGATCAACTTGTTGAACTTCGCGCTACTGGGGGCTTGTTCTTTTCCATTCAAGCGATCCTGGGAGGGTTCGAAGCAGTAATTGACACATGTCGGCTCACCTGCGATGTCTTCTCACATTTGTGTTGGACCACAGACTATTTTTCCCCACTGTCTTCCTCCGGAAATTCACCTCACCTTCAGTACCTCCGATTACACAAACTCTATCATCCCTGATGGACAAGGTCATGTTCTATACACCATGTCGACACCTCGTACATCTAAGCGGATGACCCCAATTACCAAGACCGATGGAGTGATCCGAGCAGTGTCTCCGGGACGATGGCGATGATCGAGTGGCACGCATTGAAGGACACGCCAATTCGATTCAATGGGGACGAGATCAAAGCAGATTCAATGCTTGGGAAGCGTCATTGGAACACGTACGTCTGTTCCACAGGGCTCCTACGGTAAAGGATCGACAAACCGACGGAAAAGAGACATGTGGGCGCTATTCCGTAGGACCCGATAAACGTACTGACAAATGGAAGCTCAAATCGACGCATTTCTGAGTATGTCTCCTCTGCTGCAGGTTTTCCTTGTGTAACGGCAATCACAAAGTTCCTACAGGTACTCACAGCATATTCTTGATCGTTCGAGTGGTCCTAACGGCTGTTGCATCAAGCCGCCTTGGGCTGGAGCAGCCCAAATGGTGCAAACTTTGGCGGCGCTGCGGTTCAATTGGTCGACCTATTATCATTCAAACCCCGTCGGCCGGTCCCATTGGTAAGTAATAGTATTTTATCGGTAGAAACCCCAACCCTACGACACCACTCTTGCCGAGCCGGAGTTCAAATACAGGCAGATGATTGACTAATTGCAATCGTCCCCTGCTCGACCTCCCAGTCTATGCGTCGAGAGCTTCGTGTACAAATGTGCAAGGAGAAACTGAGTGCCAGAGGGTGAGTGAAGAGAAAAGGTTGGGCGAAAAGCCGAAGGCTTTTCCGGCCCGAAGCTGGACCCAGACCTCTCGGGTGCGAGCGCGCAGTGAGGGTGGGTTGGGCGCCGAAGCAGCAAAGCTCGAAACTCGACAATGCCTAATGAAGCAGCGTCGGACAAGATGAGTACTCGCGTGTCGAATGCTTGTACGAAGCCTGCTAGTGGGCGTGGTGGTGCGAAAAACGAATGAATCGAGGACTACACTACCGACAGAGAGTGCTAAGTAGGATGCGAGGGAAGCAACAGAAAGAGTGAGGCACCACTTCGCTTCCCAGACTAAATCCTGCGCCCGCTTTGGATGTCCGCTAGACGCAGGCCACCACCTGCGCACGCCAGTACTAGTGCTGCCATCGTACGGTATGTGTCTCAGGGCTTGCGGACGGCCTGGCGCGCATTACCGTCGAAGTGTTAGGGGTACAACTGGTTACGACCCTCGCGTCCACTAGCCCGAGAGACCCACCGACAACTTTTGAGCTCTGATATCAAGACGAGTTCTTAGTGTATATTGAAGCTATGCCGAGTGCTACGCTCATCTGAACAAACCTAACGACAATCGGTCTGATGAGACACAAGCTTTTGGTATGTTCGTTACACGGGAGTGGTCAAAGTCTACAAGAATACACGTCGCAAATTACACGAACAACGATTCACTATTTCAGTTCTTCGCCAAACTGCTCGCAACCTTCTGCTTGATAGAATTGACCACGCCAGGCTCCGCGAGGGTACTGAGGTCACCAAGCTGATCGCCCTCGCCAGCAGCAATCTTGCGCATAATACGGCGCATGATCTAAAAAGCGTTTTAGAGTGTCGTTTCAGAGATGTTGTTGAAGCGGCGCACCTTGCCAGAGCGCGTCTTCGGAAGATCATTCACGATGATCACTTTTTTCGGTGCAGCGAAAGGTCCAATCACTTTGCGCACTTGAAGAACAAGTTCTTTGGAGAGAGAGGCCTCGTCATTCGGATCATATGCGAAATCCCTGCATTAGATAGGTTTTATTTAGATGCAGGACAGTGCGTCAAGAATATACTTACGGTTTAAGAGTGACGAACGCGTACACTGCCTGACCAGTCAACTCATCAGCAGTTCCGATGACTGAGCATGTGGTCAGTTACAGACGAGCACATGTCAATCAGGCACAGACCTGCTGTCTCGGCGACACCCTTGTGCAAGATGAGTGCAGATTCAATCTCAGCGGTAGAGAGACGATGCCCGGAGACGTTGATGACATCTACTCCCGCATGAACTTCACACATTCGAACAAGATGGGGTTTATCTCACCATCGATGCGTCCCTTGATCCAAATATAGCCATGTTCGTCCCGAGCGGCACCGTCGCCAGTGTAGAAAAGTCCAGGGTAAGGCTGGGGGAAAAGCTCGCCAACACATACAAAGGTGTCTGGACAACAAGCTTACCTTCATGTAAGTGTCAAGGTATCTGTTGTGGTCATTCCAGACTGTGCGAGCGATTGAAGGCCAAGGCCGCTTGAGAACAAGAACCCCTTCAACATTATTTCCAACCAATTCCTATTGCATAGCTGATGAGCGATCGATCGATAAGCAAAGATTAGTTTGACTCGCCTTTCCGGACACAGGATCAAGGATAGCAGGCTCAATTCCAAAGAATGGAACAGTCGCGGAGCCGGCCTTAGTCTCGATGGCTCCAGGGAAAGGCGTAATCACAATGGATCCGGTTTCCGTCTGCCAGAAGGTATCGACAATTGCGCATTGCTTGCGACCAACGTGCTCGTTGTACCAATGCCAAGCCTCAGGATTGATCGGTTCCCCGACAGTTCCCAGAACACGAATGCTGGAGAGATCGTGACCCTCGACGTGGTGTGCACCAAGTCGACGAAGAAGACGAATCGCTGTGGGAGCGGAGTAGAATTGTGTAATTTTGTACTTCTGTACGGTCTCCCAGTATCGAGAAGGAGTAGGGTATATGGGCGTGGACTCGAACACGGTTGTCGTGACACCGTTGGCAAGAGGGCCGTAAACAATATAGGTATGACCAGTGATCCAACCTATATCAGCCATGCAGCCAAACCTGTCATCTGGGTGGACATCAAAAACGTATTTGACAGTCAGAGCAGCACCAAGCAGGTATCCGGCAGTGGTATGGACAACTCCCTTGGGCTTTCCTGTGGAACCGGAGGTCTGACGAAAACGCGTGATTAGAAATCGGACGACGCTATGTAGTTGCACTCACATAAAGAATGAACAAGGGATCTTCTGCGGCCATGATTTCAGGCGGGCAGTAATTGGATACTTTGGCGGTTTCTTCGTGCCACCACAAATCACGACCCGCAGTCCAGGGGACCTGGTTGCCAGTACGCCTAAGTACCAGGACGTGTTCAACGCATGGGGCTTCTTTGAGCGCAGCATCTACTATTGCTTTGGTGGCGATCGTTTTTCCTCCACGACGACCTTCGTCGCTAGTGAGGAGAACGCGGGATTTGCAGTCAAGAATTCGGTCGCGAAGAGCTTCCGAGCTAAACCCAGCAAAGACAACCGAGTGTACGGCACCGATGCGAGCGCAAGCAAGGAAAGCAGCGACGGCTTGCCAAGTCATGGGCAAGTAAACGGAGACCGTATCTCCCTTCTTGACGCCAAGGCGCTTAAGGACGTTCGCAACCGAGCAAACCTCACGAAGAAGTTCGGCATACGTGATGAGACGACCCTCTCCAGGTTCATCGGCCTCATAGATGATGGCAGTCTGAAAGAATCAACGTCAAGGGTATGATATTCGGCAGAATAAGACGGTGGCTTACCCTATCGGGATACTTGTGCGCCCATCGATCGACGCAATTGTAGGAGGCATTCAAGCCACCCTCCGGGAACCAGATGATGTCTCCTGTCTCGAATCCTCCAACTCTGACAGTGTGGAAGGGGCGATCCCAGTGCAAAGTTTCTTTCGCAATCTAAAAAATCAAGATTGATCTCTGATGGCGGACAGATTATCGGATACTAACCGTTGCCCACCACTCGTCAGAGTCCTCAGCGATGGTCTGTGCATGAGCGGCTCTGTAGGCATCGATATCGGGGCCAATGTGAGGGGTCTTTGGGCCATTCTTGAGGCGGGGGGCGATGGGGTGAATTGGGACTGATTGGGTAATTTCGGCCATGATGGCGGGAGAATCAGAAGGATTTCTGATCAGCGTGGTTGGGATCGTTCGGTTTATATATTGCGAATACAGCCCACAGGATGGCCCCTTTTTGGGAATGTCACACCGCCACCGTACGTCCCCGCGCTTTGGTAAAGGACCTCGAAAGACTTGATTTGGCCGCCTAAGATGCACCGACGACAAGCACTGCATACGATTAATTATGTACGTGGGAGACCCCAAGCGGAGACAATGCGGTTTACAGGGAGCAAGAACGGCTGATTCCACGTCGCTACCCTCATCAAGCGAGATTCACATGGCACTCTAGACTTATCGATATCGATCAGTCTGAATGCGGAAGAAAAACGCAAACATTCAATGGGACCTCACTGAATCGTTCTCCAAGACACACAGGCAGCGTGGCGCAGCAACTGACAACGCCGAGTACGCGACCCTCTGGCTATCGATCAAGAGGACCCGTAGGGCTGCCGAATCTGATGATGATTGCAGGGACGACACAGTGTGATGGAAGTTGACAGTCTCGGATGCGGCGTCTGTTCTTGACCCCATTGCGGTCCAAGTTGTGCGCTTCTCATCACGGATCGTCCTATCTGAATAACCGGCTTGGTGTCGAACTTCTGTTCACCCAACTTCTTCCATCGGAATATCCTTAGTGTGACACGGCGTGAATCCACAAAAACGTATGTAGAAACGCCGAGCATCGAAATGAGACAGGCAACAAAGACAGGTCGACTAACATGACATACTACCTGTGACGTTGCTCGAGTCGGAGTTATGTAATAAAAATCGGTTTTGCAGTTTTTTAAATTCAGCATGTAGGGTCCTTACTAATAGCCCTCTCGGGGTCTATCAAGAAGCAAGTCACTGAAACAGAACAGCATACTTGGAGTAATTCTGGTCTCATATCTACATAACACAACACACACGCTGACGAAGCCGGACTTTGAACGTTGATCTAACTAAGGAGTTTGTGCGGCCCTCGACCCCAGTCTTTCTGAATCTACTGCCTATTGCCGAACCTGGGAGAGAAGTGCAGCCCCGTGTTAAGTGATATTCTACGATGCCCTGACGGCTAAAGTGGTTACACTCTTAGGGCAGCATCTGAACGTGCGGGCGTGCCGTGTGCCTGGTCGCATCTTACTCCCAACATTCGTATGCTCCGCTCCAACCTAAACTCTAATGAAATAACATATTCGCCTGCCCTCACTCGGCCCGCCTCCTTACATCTTGAACTTCGTCCACGTCTACGATTCTTTCGGTGGACTCCAATTAACGCTCTGAATCGGGAGAGTAAGTCTTCGAGACACTATTTGGGATCGCTTATAGATGCATCAGCAGGACGGAAAGTGGGCAGGACTCGTCAGGACTACTCGTCTACTACTGGCCAAGAAATCGACCCTTGATCCCCTTTCTAGCCGGCCATCCTCCAATCAAGGGCCCGCAAATGGCCTCTGTTGTGCAAGTTGAGTGATGCTGTGGGTTTGCTCAATTACATACTTCCATTCCAGCCGTTCTGAGCAAAGAACGCCAAGTCTCTCAGTGACAGTATGTCTGATATGCATCGCAAGTAAGTACAGAAGTTCATTGCAAATGTTCCCTGACGTGCCATCATTCTCACAGGTTCGTTTACATGCAGGTTGTCAGTCGAGGGTCCTGATTGTGTATCTCGCCACTCATGGTATTTGGAGTAGGTTTCCCTTTCCCTCATCTGCAGAGCAGGACGGATAACGTTATCGCTAAACGCTCTCTCGCAGGCCAGTTCAGGGCCATAGCTGAGCCTCCTTCCTAATCGGAAAGCAAATTTCGACGTTTTTCGACTTTCGGGTTGTCTGATGCTCTTGATGTATATCTAGCCGGACTTGGCATCCAGTATTGGCGGGCATTGTATGTAACCAAGTGAACGTGAGCAGGTGCCCAGAATCAATGACAGGCCCCAGACTGGCGACCTCCTAGAGCTTATCCTGGGGAAAATATTCCTTGACATTCTGCTCTCACTTAGAGGGTGTGTCCCCCGCTCCTTCTCCCTCATTCCAGGCTCCACTCAGGCTGGGCAGTGGGCTGGCTGCAGTTCTAACTTTTCAAGGAAAATGCTAGCGTCCCTACTAGCTCTCGTATCCTTTGACAGAGCAAACTACTATATCGACGATCAAAACTACACCTGTCTCGATTATCCAGTTAACCCAGGTGTGAAATGGGGACCCTTTACATAAGGAAGGCAGTGAAAAATGAGACAGTCTGCTGTTGACACCAGATGTGATGCATCCCAATGCTTCAAACTGACATAATGAGTTTACATAATATCTAAGCGCCTCATAGCACTTGAAAGTCGCTAGGATGTTCACAAAACTATGAACTTATATGGGTGCGCAATGCCATTGCCAGCGACTGCCAGGTGCAAATTCCACTTCCTGGTAAGCGCCAGTTTCTGCATCCAACGTCGAGATCTGCCACAGAGTCGGGAATCACCATATATGCTCTTCAGGCTGGCGCACAGGGTATCAACGCAAGTCTCACGATTGGCAGAGGAACCCCAACGTATGGTGTCTTGCCTTCACCTCCCGATTCGATTTTTTTAAAATCCTAAACGTCACTCTTTTCAGTGTTCAAGCCATGACAACTGGAAATCATACAGTAGCAATGGCTGAATCGGGGCATCATGGACCTTTCGACCACGACGACAAGTTTAGTGGTATATCGATTCCTACAATGACATCGTCCCCTTCTCTCCCAACATGAGTGACCTTGAGCTTCCCAGCTATGATTAATCCTTGTCATAGAATTCGTGTTGACGCGATCGTTGAAGGGATCGTAGGCGGCCCGATCGCCCTTACTGCACTCTTCTTTGCACGCTTTATTGCTGTCGGCCCAGTCACGAAACCGCAGGATCAAGCACAAATAGAGACGTCGAACAACAGTCAGTGCCTTTCTTCACAAACCTACCACGATTTGGCGTCTCAAATCTAAGCACGAGCGAGACCACCAATGCCAATGTCGCGTCTACTACGTGGGCTGGTTCGTCAAACACATACTCCGCACGTCGGAAATATCTCGGCCTCGGATACAGCAGACCCATCCGATGCTTCGACTAGGCTGATTTCGTGAATTGCTTATACGCGAACAACGTCCCGGCCGCGGCAGTCGCGCGCGTGATTAAGAGAATTATGGCTGCGGAGGATGGGCATGATTTGTTTTCGCCACCTAGCTAGTATCATGGTACTGGTGGTGAGTAGGGATCTGCGATAGTGCTCTTTCTTTCATATTGTACGACCAATGGTGATATATTCATTGTTACACGTTCTTACTCAAATTTTCTACCCTCTTTCAAACGAATCATGGATTCTAACAGGTGATCATGTGATCAATCTTAGTTTCTCTTACGTAATACATAACATTGGACTGGTTGTCTAGCAGAGAAATGCGTGGCTGCGACGCGCGCAATGCTGAACCCGCTACGACATCTCCATGACCGGCGTGGGGGTCTCATCCAGTCCGCTGCAGTTCTATGTGGCTCATACGCCGTCAGTACCTATGTCAGCGAGAGATTGGAGGAAATGAACCAAAAGATTCTCAGAAACCAGGTCGCAAGAAACAAGTATGTCTTCGTTCTCTGGCATGTTCATTACCTCACGTTCATTCATCGGCGACAGCCTTCGACGTCGGTTCCAATCGACCCATGACGATGCCTGCTTCACGATCATGGCCCTCATACCCACCCTTGCCTCCCAGATCCTGGAAGACATGGACGTCGAGGCACTCACAAATGAGCTCCAGTCCATTTCGCGTGCCTCTCGCTCTCGTACGCTCCAGCCCTCACAGGATCAACCGCGCTCACAATCCGTGTCCGCAATGAGCTCGCTCTCTGATGCACATTCGGATCCCGGTTCTCTCTCCCTTTCCTCTCACTCCGGTTTTGATACCGATCGCGCTTCAACGGCTTCTGGTAGCTGGATCGAGCACATGTCAGCCTCTGAAGGTCTCAATGCTCGACCCGACATCCCTGCGCAGCTCTCAGACTCCGTTACATCTGCGAGCTCCTCTCTCAGCCAAAATATGGAAAATTCAGTGACCTCGACCAGCTCGCGAACAAAAGGTGAACTATGGAATGAAGTCAAAATTCTTGGTATGGGTCGTCTTTGCTGACTATATGCGTCCGATTAACTCTCATTAAGCATTGACCCGCACGTTGACCACGCTGTATACGATCACTCTTCTCTCTCTCCTCACCGCGGTCCAACTCAACCTTCTTGGTCGCAGCCGTTACATCGTTTCCGTCCGGGCATCTGATCGTTCTGAGCGGGCACGTGATCAGGTACCTGATTTCTCTTTGACCGGAATCCTCGCTAGGGAGGCTATAGCCAAGATCGTAGATGTAGAGGCAATATGGCCTGCGTGGATTCTTGGAGAGGATGAAGCTGGTGATGAAGACGACGACACAGTGGACGCGATTTCCGAAGAAACTGAGTTGCGTTTCCTCACGCTGTCCTGGTGGGTGTTACATGTCGGGTGGAAAGACGTCGCTGCGAGGGTAAGGAGTAGTATTGAGAGCGTTTTCGACGAGTAAGTTACCTTCCACGTCTGTATGTCCCGCATACAGGGTACGCTTATTCTCGGGATGCGATCATCTGTTTCGCGACTATTTTCTTTTCGAACCCCCTTCCCACCCGATTGCACAAGCTGACGCCATGGCCAGTGTGTCACTGAAAGTGAAGCTTTCTCCCTCTGAGCTATTCACGCTCATCATGGATGTACGACGACGCGTGGAAACAGATGGTACAGGGAGCCAAGTGGGTGCAAGGCAAGCGATTCCGGGTCCTGTTCAGAGATTCCATCAGCTAACCAAACGTCCAGGTTCCTATCGTCCCTCCTACCACCCACGCCAGAGACAACCGCCCATGTCCTTGCACAAGGCGGTGCTCTTTCAATACCTCGAGAGGGTGAAATACATAACAGCGTCGGTCGTCTGCTCCCGAAGTGTACAGCCCCGTCACATATCCAAAACCGTTCCTCGACACACAGCGATGCCGACCCACCAAGCTTCCGCTCGGACGGACACTGCGACCGGCTAAGCCCCACAACCGCAATCCCAATCGAAAGCTCAGTCCCCCATCCTGTTACCTTCCCCACACCCCCATCCTCGCATGTTCACGAATCAGATCTCAGTTCCCGAGCTTCGCAGTCACCATCCAATGCCTCCGTGCACCGTCTCCAACCCGCATTCTCTGCGGGGATGTCCAACTCGCTCGCCATGTCGTGTGCTACTTTGGACGTGGACCCTCAGTTTAACGCGTTGCTCGCAGAGACCCGCCGCTATCTCTCTGGTGCTGATTTCGCATATGCGCTAGGCTGTGCGCTCGATCGCGCGACCGGGGTACTCATGGACGGTCTTCGTGCACGCGTCTTTGTGGACACTACCAGCGCTGTGAACGTACCAAATGCTGAAGAAGCGCAAGCGAAACCGGGGACGGGAGACGTCGAGGCAAGCGCGATCTATGAAATCAAGGAGGAAACCAAGGTCCGTTTTGCTGGAATGCTGCCCGGGCTTGCGAGGTGGTCTCAGTTGGCGCTCAACTCTACACCCAACGAGTTGGTCGATGTAAGGCGCACGTCGATTTCGTTTCGTGTTTGGATGCTAATTTGTTTTCTAGAACGTCATGGCCATGAGAGAGGTGAACGCGTTGGAGGCCATTATCATATCGGATTACGAGGACCGGTTTCCTGCTACCTCGTGATTATGGTGTATTGACGCAATATGTACAACGTCCTGACCGAGTTCTCTCGTTTCGTGTCCTGTCGTCCTCGACACACTAGTAGTACACGTTGCATATGTATCCCTGGAGTATTACTTGTCCCAGATGCTTGATATAAACAATGGTTGCCCTGTATCATTCACAACTAAACCACTAGTGCCTGCCCGTCGCGGCTGCCCGACAACTCTCCTACTGTAGCAATCTCCTCCCCATCGTCTAAACCCCCCACGCCACCTTCCGCGAACGCTATCGTGCCGATCGTTGTCGACCCTCCTACACCCGGTCCAACTCCACTCGACAATCCAAACCCACCGTCGACGGAACAGTTCACGCGGCCCTGCGCATCGAGCTCGTACAGCTCCCGTATGTTAATGACGAACCGCGGGGTGAGGGCGTACGGTAACACGTCGGTGGTAGCCAGAATCAGCTGAGCCGATGCCCCTGGAATAATAAACAGAAAGATGAGCAAGTTAATGAGATTAGAAAATAGCGTCCTGAAGTATGGTCGTCGAGCGTGTTAATTCATCCCGTCAGTTTTCGTTTTCTCCGACTGAAGAAGCGGAGCTGGGACGTACGCGGAAAAATATAAAAGACCTTCTGTGGCGATGAGACTCATATCTGTTTAACTGCCATTCTCGCTTTGTTTTATATATCTGGAGTGATTCCCTCATGATCTGGGCCACCACCAACATGCACATGATGGCTCCGAGAATGCATTGGGCGACCGTGGACGCATAGCTCCACGTCATTGCGTTGATAACCTTGACGCCGCACACTGTCACATCGAGCAGTTGGGCGATTGACACTGGAAATCAAAGTTTCGTAACGAACATCTTGCATTAGCATTCGACTTTTTTCGATACACACCTGTGACGTATTTTGGAACATTGTCAATACTACTCGTGACGAGGAGAAGGAGGACTCTCGTGATGTATGGCACAAGGAGGATGCCCAAGACGATCCTTGACCGATTGTACATCGCATACACACGGAGGATCATCACCACTATCATCATTGTTGATCGTCAGGTTTCGTTGAGGAGTGACAGGATAATGCTCACTATCAGCACCCACCCAAAAAAGCGGGAATAGCCAGGTGCCTAGAATATACATGATTTTGCCTGTAAAACCATCCGAATTTAGTGCAGATGAAGGAATGGGGACTTGCAAACACCTACAACTGTCAGATGACATGAATACGTGGAAACTCTCAAGCATAAAACACGGTACTTACATCTAATGTCATTCAAAACATTTCAAGTGTCTGCATGAACGATCAAAAATGATACGGTAAAACGATGTTGCACCTTGACTGGACCCGGCATGAAAGTAGAGCCATCTGCAATGTGTTTCACATGAGCTGACTAAAATGAGAATCACGAACATACAGAATTGCGAAGCCCTTCGGGACGTGGCCAAACTAGATCAGGGCTCGAAACACGTTCTCAACAGGATTTACTTACAGGATGAAAGCACAACCCCCATAACGAATCTGATATACAATTTAAGTTTTGAATATGGGAAACAATGGAAAGACACCATACTCACAAGAAGGAACAGCGTCGATACCCAGGTCCAGGGCCTTTTCTATGACAAGGTGTTACATTTTTGGGCAGACGCTTGGAGATACATCGATTACAGACCCAAATGTAAGTGATCTGTAAAAAATAGTCAGCAAAAAAGAGAACCTCTGAACAGCCACCGTGAACACCCGACCTCTCTCGAAAACGTAAGGCCTGAATATGGAAGGCAGCTCTAGTGTGACGAAACGAAAAATCGAAACGGGTGGCTTACAATAGTCATAACTGAGTGCAGTGACGACCGCCACTGTGATGGTTAATGACTTGGATCAGACCCCATTCGACTACGAGTGTGATTGACAAACGGGTGCAGTAGTCGTTCAACTTTTGCTGCGCCAAGGCTGACTGCAGCTCAGAAGACATGATCCTCGTGAGAGAGTTGGAATACGGGCGTTCCCATGAAGGCTTCAACTGGCTCTGGTTATGTACCATTAGATGCATCAGGCACATGCTAAATGGGGAGCAGAGTGTCATCCTCGTGATAGTGTGGGTGCAGGCTGTGCAGTTTCATCAAAGTTTCGTCATTCGATGCTTTCTGAATCGATGATGGTACAAAGAAAAGAACACTGTGTTGATATAAACACTATCCCTGGCAAAGTCAAGCATGCAGAATCATTCTTGCCAGATGTGCCAAAGGAATGCCGCAGCAGAGAACCGTGGCTTTACGATACCAAACAGACTGTTGCCAGAAGCGGGGGAAGTACGTACATAATGATGGGCATCAATCATGCACATGACGGCCATTGTAGGATTGCACTTTTTCCCGATCTTCCTCGTACTGCCGACAATACACTCCAAATGACGACGAGCGGGCCTGAGCCGGTCCTCCTGCATATTTACGTTGGTCATGTATCGCGACATGATGTCGATCAGAATTGGAGACAAAAACCGAACCACAACAACAACGGAAGCGGTCCTGCCTCCGTGTCGAATGCTTAGACATCAATTAGCGATCTTACATGCCCAGACCACTAGTGTCCGACCACCACTTTCCAGCCTTTCACCTTCCGTATCGATTTCCCCCCCATTACTCAAACTCCCAACGCCACCACCTTCTGCAAATACGATCATTTCAATCGTTGTCGACCCTCCCACATCACGTCCCACTCCGCTCGACAATTGTCAAAGTCACGGTTCAAATGGCCTTGCACATCAAACTCGTAAAGCTCCAGTATGTTCATGACGAACCGCGGGGTCAGGGTGTATAGTGGGACATTTGCGACAACCACAAGTACTTGGATGAACCACCCGAGGGGGATGATGCCCAGGGCACCAAGCACGTTGATCAGATTGCTGGGGAAGGTGCTAATCATGGCACATTGTCAAACGAGGCTGCATGGAACAACATGGAAACATACACAAAGAAGTATGTCATCAGACCTTCTCTGACGAGGAGACTCATGTACCTGTTCTGTTGCCATTTTTGCGTTGTTTGACCCATTTCGAACATGTCCCTCCCCAATTGGACGATCACCAAGATGCACAAGACAGAACCAAGGATAAACTGGGAGGTCGAAGACACGATGTTCCACGTCCGTGTACTGAGTTCAAAATTGCAGACTGCAATATCGAGCAGGTTCACAATGTCGACTATAGGGCAAAGTGTCGTTGAGAATGGTGTGGATCGCTGAACTTTGTATGATACACACCCAAGGCATCGCTCGGACTTCTGTAACCGGTAATGACGACAACGAGTATAGCTAACTCGGCGATGAAAAGCAAGAGGAGAGTATACAGGATGGTTTTTGACTGACTGTACATCGCGTACACGCGAAGAATCATTACCACTTCAATCATCTACATCAGGTTTCGCCAAGATGTAAAAACGGTCGTAATTGCTCACTATCAGCGCCTCCCAAAAACATTACAAAAGCCGGACTACCCAGGAGAAAAACTATACTGCCTTCAAAATATTCAAATTCAGTCCGAATTTAGGATAGCAGTTCGGAAATGCTTACAGCTATAGATCGTGTCAATACTTGGCCGTTCTCAATCGCTAACCTAGTACTCACGTCTGATTTAAAAAAACATCTGGGTGGTTGCAAGGTTCAAGTGAGTGATCGGCAAGATACACAAGAACGACGCACCTTCACTGGGCCAGGCATGAAAGTACTGCCGTCTTTATCAGTTGAGTCCAGTATAAATCAAAGTTGAGAACATATCGAGGGCTGTCCTGCTTGACGAGAAATTCGAAATCAGACCCTGACGTATTCTAGTGGATATGGACTCACAGGGCAGAAAGAAATCCTACATAACGAATCTGGTATCGGGTAAGTCATAAATATGCGCTGTGAGGACAGTAGAATGCCACAACTTGAAGACCAGAAGAAACATTGTGGACACGCTAGTCCAGGGCCTTTTCTACAATGGATACTGTATTATGTATTGCACCTCCATGCAAAGACATCGATTACAGATCCAGATGTAAGTCACCTACAAAATCGTTAGCTAGGAGAAGCTTTTCTGAATACTGAGCGTTGACATGCTACCTCTTTTGAAAACGTGAGGCCTAAAGGAATGGGGGTCATGGCGACGTGAGCGATCAAGATAGTCTACTTACAATAATCGTAGCCGACTGCGACCACGATCACGACTACAATAGTCAGATGAGAACCAATCGAACATAATGAGCTTAATATAACCGACGGGTAGCATAGTTGCTCAATTGTAACTGTGCCAAGGCAATCTGCACATCTGAGGACATGGTATCGTGGATGTAAATTGGTTGGGGATGCCAATGCGACCAAGCAGCGATGACCACAAGGATAATGCGTACGAAAGAGGGGCAAGCACTGGCATCATCGAGGTTGAAGGGCCAGGTTTAAGTACATACTAGAATGCCAACTCGAAGTTGTGCGAGCGAGACCGGCGGACTTGAAATAAGTCTTTTTAGTTTAAATGTTAACTCGTATCCATCCAACCATACGACTGCATGGGTCTGCTGAACTCAGGCTGTAAAATCATTCCGAATAGGTCGAACCGTGAACAGGTGAAGAGTCGATGGGCTCACGGTAGTCTGCAATGCCCGCGCCTGTTGTGTCTGATAGTTTTATTTGAATCCAATATGCCATCGCTGCAGTTCTAATTGCAACACGATGGGACAATCGTAGTGCCAGCTTGAAAGAAATCCTAAAAATCAGTGGAATTTTGAATCAAAGTGATTACGACGTTCGTCCTGAGGCTTCTCCGACAAGAGTAACCCTGGGAATCATTTGCCGTTATTGGACCGACAAGACTCTAGAAGGGAACACGCGGCGTCCGACTCAGAGTGATCATGAGCGGCAAGTACATTGCCTAACGTGACACCGATTTCCCCTTATCCGCACGGTCAATTGATGTCGGTAGGCCGGGTATTCATGGATGCGAAGGTGAGCGCCTACCTGCCGTGTTTGCGGATGGGTCCGACATCCACTTTCTGACCTGCAGTCTTTGCCGCCCACTTGTGACATAGTCATTATTTGAGCGACCTCCGATCTGGGCGTCGAAACCAGTGCATCGATCGTGATCCAGGTAAGTTCCATTTGTTCACCTTCATTCTGCACTAGTACCCATGTTGTCCATCGAAAAACATTTTTCAGTGACTTTTATACGGAGAAGTCCCTTTTAGTCTATGGATCAGATTTCGGAAAACTTATCCCGGTGGACCGTAAAATGAACGGATTGCGGCCAGCACTCTCTTCGCGTAATTCCTCGTACCCCTAACACTGATCAGTGGCACTTGATGTTTCCTTACACAACCCTGAAACATCGCATTCGTACCTCCATCAGATCATCATCCCCGTATACAAGCCGGGTATCACGATGTAAGGGATTTTTTGGAATTTACCTCGTCGAATGGGGTTAGGCTGGCAACGCTGGAACACGAGTAATGTAGCCTGCTTGTCCCTTTTCCATTTTCGTGGTTTATGAACGTTGACCAGCGAAGCACGCGGTTATGCTGCATGAATGGGGGAAGGTCTAATGTCTTCAACCCCCCACCATTCCTGCCCTTAGTTGGTAAATACCACCTTGCCCACTTCACGCCTCGCTGAGTCACGACGTTCCGATGAGCGCACACCCCGAACTTCAGGTCCTCCATCAAAGTTGTTCCTGCCTACAGAAGTCATTTGTTCGCCTGTACCATCCCTGCGTCTTCCTTTGCGAAATGGCTATACCAGAATTGGTTAGTCCCTGGCGTCTGATGTCGGGGGAAATGCGGGGTGGTTGGCATTGCTTGCATGTCTCTCGACTCACCGCTTGCAGACGAACATGACCGTAAATGCGATACTCTTGACATATCTTCACAGTAACGAATGTAAGGCACTCGGTCGTTCAATCACCACACGTTCCCTCCAGCACCTTTTCAGGGGCCATGGTCCGTCCCATGAATGGCACAGGTTCGTCAGCTCAAGGTATAAAAACTACGGGTGTGCATCACTGACCAGCACCAAAGTCCACTTCCCTCATCTACTGTAAACACCAGCTCTCTCCCATCGAATCTACTCCAACATGTTCATTCGCCCATCTACCATTGCCTTCACCGTCGCTGCCATTGCTGGGCTCGTCTCCGCCGTCCCGACCGAGCTTGAGGCTCGCGGCGGAAGCAGCACTTGCAACTCTGGCAGCATTCACTGCTGCAACAGTGTCCAGGATGTGAGGTCTTCCTCTCCCATGTCAGCGACCTGAAACACTAATGCGCTATTTCCTAACAGGCTAGTAGCCCTTTTGTCTACGGGCTCTTTACGTACTTCGGGATTCCCTCGCCCTCTTCGGGGACTCAGGTCGGGTTTACGTGCTCCCCCATCTCCGTCGGTGGAAGTGGATCTGGTGCTTTCTGCACCCAGCAAACTGTTTGCTGTGAGGGCAACAACTTCGTAAGTCCATCACATTCATCATGTCTTACACGTTGTCGGAGACTGACTCGAACGGGTGTGCAGAACGGAGCAATTGTGACCGGTTGCTCCCCCACCGTCATCAACGTGTAAATTCTAGTCTTTATGGCGATATGCCATTGTAAGAAAAACATGGATTTGTAAGAACATGGTAAAGCTATAAGCGTTTCGAGGTTTCTGTTCTGTATCGAGATATGTATGTGGTGTATTGGGTTTGATTGAATGATTATTCGGTATCGAGTGATTATGTCTGTTATGAGGGAAGACTTGGACATCTCGTCGAGGCATGAACCATGATGACGCAGCCCCC
Source organism: Porphyrellus cyaneotinctus (assembly GCA_038091315.1). Lineage (NCBI taxonomy): Eukaryota > Fungi > Basidiomycota > Agaricomycetes > Boletales > Boletaceae > Porphyrellus > Porphyrellus cyaneotinctus. Next base: position 1,652 of record JBBPOF010000619.1, on the reverse strand, counting down.
TAGGGCCCAGACCTCGTTGATCTGGATTCTTTGAACGACATTGAAAGATTGGTATCAGCGGATCGATCGCGGAGATTCAGGAAGACAACGTGGTCGGTCAGGTTGATCAATTTGACAAGTCACACTCTGTCAACTTCTGTCAACTTCAACTTTAGGCGGTTTGCGCCACATCGCCACTGTCACTTCTCCCACCAGGAGAGAACACAACATACCATGGTAGGATAGGTCCTCTTTCAATACTGACACTCTCACGACGACTCTGACAGTGGGGCCCCCACCCTGGGGCAAGCGAAGGGTGAGGCAAGCGTACATCGCGGTCCCATTCGCCCTCGTCCCGGAGGAACCTGAGACAGGGAAGACTTCTTATTGGCTATCTGGCGGTGCGATATCGATGACGGGCCGGGCAGGGATGGTCGTATGTAACAGACGTCTTCGTAGACACGCAACAATTGTCATCCGTCGGCATCCGCGCCAATCTCGCCGATCTCCTTCCAAGACCGCCGCTTTCACCGACATCCTCACAATCCACCAGCTCAACAACATCCCTCTCGTCCATGGTGAATCAGGCCTCAGATGAAAGATCAAGGGCATCACATCCAACTCCGACGCCGGCATACTTGACAAAGTCAAGGCTAGAAGGGCAAAGGCAAATCTCTCTCACTGATCCGCGCCGCCGTCTATAGCTATTAGCCAAGGACAACGACACCGACAATGCGTCCCTCTGGGACGCCGCCTCTGCTTCCGGCGCTCACATCCACATCGTCGTCAGCAGTTCCAACGACCATGCCAATGGTCCGACGACGCGCAATCGGGAAATGTCTACTTTCTGCAAAGTTTGTGATGGTGCCGTCCCAGCAGCGGCGAATCGAACGTCTTGGTGTGTATGTTTGGAAGCCACTTTCGACAGGTTTTTTTTTGAGCGAATGTCGAACGTTGTTGCCATGTTGGATTGATTTTGCATGGAAGATACCTAGTGCGACGCGTTTGAACGGAGTGGGGAAGGTCTAGTGTCTTCGATCCACCACCATTCCTGCCCCCCAGTTGGTTGACGCCACTGCCTTGCCCTCTTCATGCCCCGCTGAGTCACGGGGTTCCAACTATGCGATGCCGAATTTCAGGCCCTCCATCATGGTTGTTTCTGTCTTACAGAAATCATCTATCCTCGTGTACTGTCCCTGCATCTGTCGTTGCGAAATGAGTCCCTGGCGTCTGACGTCGGGGGAAATGCGGTTAACTATGGTTGGCATTGCTTGCATATCTCACCTTTACATGTTACATCCTCACCTTCCCCTGGACCCTCTCATCTCTCCGGTCAAGCGGGCTGGACTCACCGCTCGCAGACAAACATGACCATAAATGCGATGCTCTTGACATATCTTCACAGTAACGAATGTAAGGCACTCGGTTGTTCAATCACCACACGTTCCCTCCAGCACCTTTTCAGGGGCCATGGTCCGTCCCATGAACGGCACAGGATGGAGAGATCAAGGTATAAAAACTAGGAGTATACATCGCTGACCAGCACCAAAGTCCACTTCCCTTATCTACTTGTAAACACCACCTCTCTATCCTCCAACATGTTCGCTCGCGCATTCACCTTTGTCTTCACGGTCGCTGCCATTGCTGGGCTCGTCGCCGCCGCTCCGGCCGAC
>JBBPOF010000618.1:0-19805 GCA_038091315.1 Porphyrellus cyaneotinctus | reverse complement strand
TGAAAAGGCGCCAGGCGTCAGACCCTTCGGCATCAAGATGACACGTGTGCACGCCCGGATTGCCCCGAGCCTCAAGTGACCGCAGACTCGGAAGTCTTTTTCATCGAGAAACTCGTCGGTCGGAAGAAGTGCGAGGGTTACGTCTACATGTGGTTGGCCAAGTGGGAGGGGTACGCCTATTCCACCCACCTCCTTCCTTTTTGCGTTCCCGGCGGATGCGCTGATGAGCAATGGCGATGTAGTTATCCGATGACCCAGGCAACATGGATCCCCAAGGAAAACGTCGTCGGAGACGGTACAAGGATGATGAATACGTTCCTCGAGGAGGCCGTCGAGGAAGGTGGGGACCTCTCTCAGGACATGGTACTCCTCCAGGAAGCGCGCGATGCGGGGTGGGACATATCGGCCCATTGACGCGCGTCGCGATAAATATCACTCGAAATTCAAGATCTTCTCGTTCGGTTTCGTTTTTCTGGGGTTTCGTTGTCATGATGTTTTAGCTTTCTTTCTCGTTTTCAGAGTTATGCACACGCTTACATGCTCCCTTTTTTTTTCTTGCACGTCCTATGCTCTGATCTTTGAAGTTTTCCGATCTTTGAAGTTTTCTGCTCTGAGTTTGCTCTCCAGTCAGCTTGCTGTACAACTATAATGAAAGCGCACTGTATCTTTCGACGTAACACATCACTTGAAGATTTTTCGGCTCTGGCTTGTCTGGACAAGTAGCTTCGAATCTTCTGTAGACTGCAGATCGTTGATACTTGTCAGGGTCGTGTGATCACTTGACGGGCCGATCATACATGCGGCCAAAAAGTATGTAATATGTTGCCGTCCAAGCCGGAGGAATCGTATGTTGGGTTGGGACTTGGGAAGTACCGAGGCAGTGAACCCAGCCGAGGGCATGACTCGGAGACAGCACTTGGTGACTCGTGAGGCAGGCACTAGTGAGCACTATATGATTATAGCGTAGGGTTCTGTAGTAGGTCGTCATTTCCCACTATTGTCAGGACTCTGCCTCAATCACTCAAAATGAGCTAATGAGAACAGTGAATGATAATTTCAAGACTGGGGAAATGACTATGTACATGGGTTCTTATATACCTTTGACCATGAGGCATGGAATGTTCTACAACCTTCTATATTACATCATAGATATGAGATATGAGATAAGAGATTAAGAAATGATTCTGATATTACCCCCCTTCTTTGATCAAGATTCCAGATTGATTATGGTTGTGGAAAGTCGAAGAAGGAATTGTTGAATTGTTGATAACATCTTCGGAATTGTTTGAAATCTTCGGTTAAGAAGAGAGAGGAAGGAGTTGGTGGGGGGATTCCTAAACAGATAGGACAAGAACAGGGAGAATCAGCAGATGTTTGGGAGATATGAATGACGAGACGAGGGGCATCTGGATGTTGTTTATGGAATTTCCATATAGCCACTTGGGCATTGGACAATTCCTTAACAGGGATCCATTCATTTTCTTCTTGTGGAAAACCTTTCCATTTGACTAGATATTGGATAGTATTTCCAAATTGTTGAGAATTGATGATTGCTTTGATTTCATGTTCTTGTTGTCCTGAGATTAACTCCGGTAATGGAAGTTTCTCAATCTGTTGTGAAGGGAATTCTGCTGATCGATAGGGATGAAGTAGGCATTTGTGGAAGACTGGATGAATCTTTTGCCATGTTTTGTCCAGTTTGAGTCGGTATGCAGCAAGTCCCTCCTTTTAACCACTTCAAATGGACCATATCATTTGTCATCTAATTTTTTGAATGGTCATTCTGTTTGAATGTTGGTTGCTTCAAGAAGAACTAGATTGCCAGGTTTATACTCAACTGGGGGGGGTGTTTTCTGATCATGAAAGTGCTTCATCATCAGGGAATCAGTGATGGTTTGCTCAACCATTAGCTAAGTTTCTCATATGTGTAAACTTCACAATCTATATCATTATGATACACAGTCTGACCAATCTATCTAGCCCCTGGAAGGGTTGTTGAGTATTGATCCATAATATCATGTGGTTAATTATGACAATCAACAAAATATCTATTTATATGGGCCATACATAATCCTGTGCCGAATTTCGAAAATACTTCGCAGACGGACACTTATGAACACCAAAAATATGCATACTGCGTAATGACCACATTCATATTTATAACCCTGCATTGAAACTCTTCGCAGAGCGCTGCGTCTGGACTGGTATGACCCACATCCACACTTATGAATTCCCATTGATATCCTTCGCAGACCGGCACATCCGACAACGAGCACCATGCGTAAAGAGTCGCCAACGAACGTAATGCAGACTAGTATTCATATTGATGACTTCATATTGAAATCCTTCGCAGAGCGACGCATCCGACAAGGAACACCATGTTTCAAGAGTCGCCAACGAATGCAATGCACTCCGGTATGGCCGACATTCCTACTTCTGATTTCACATTGAAATCTTTTGCAGAGTGACATGTCCGATAATGAACACCATGAGGACTGGTATGTCCTGCGTCCATATTTATGACTTTCGCATTGAAATCCTTCGCAGAGCGGTGCGTTTGACACTGAACAACATGCGTGTAGGATCGCCAATGAACACAATGTGCTCTGGTATGGCCGACATTCCTACATCTGATTTCACATTGAAATCTTTTGCAGAGCGATGTGTCCGATAACGAACACTGTGGGGACTGGTATGTCCGATGTCCACATTTATGACTTCTGTATTGAAATCCTTCGCGGAGTGGTGCATTTGACACCGAACAACATGCGTGTAGGATCGCCAACGAACGCAATGCGCTCCGGTATGGCCAACATTCCTATTTCTGATTTAACATTGAAATCTTTTGCAGAGTGACATGTCCGATAACGAACACCATGAGGACTGGTATGTCCCGCGTCCATATTTATGACTTTCGCATTGACATCCTTCGCAGAGCGATGCGTCTGACATCGAACAACACGCGTGTAGGCTCGCCAGCGAACGCAATGCGGGCTGGTATGGCCCACACCCATATCTATGACTTCACATTGAAATCCTGTGCAGAGTGATACGTCTGACACCAAACAGCATGTGTATAGGGTCGCCAATGAATGCAATGCGTACTGGTATTGCCCACATTCCCATTTCTGATATCACATTGAAATATTTTGCAGAGTGATGTGTCCGACGACGAACACCATGAAGACTATACGTCCCACATCGCCATATTTATGACTTCCCATTAAAATTCTTATTTGCACAGTTCAGGCCATGCAGGGGTGGAGAGTAGCGGTGCATCTAGCTGAATTAGAGCACGTCTACATTAGTACTGGATGTCTATGGTTCTATGTAGGATTAGAAACGGCATTTTATTCTGCCACCTCGCGCCCTCGTTCCCTGTTTCCTGCACGCTTCTCATGGATCTGTGCTAAAGCACTATTCTTGGATGGCAGCCGCTCAATATCTGCATAAAGCGGAAACACCTATCTGTTCATCTTCATTAGGATGATATGGAGTCCAGATCCAGTTGGAGGATCATACCTGTTCCACCACACCAAAAGCTGGTCCACCTCCTCTTTCTCTTCAGGGTCATACAACAATTCTAGTATACTGTTGTAGAAGTGTTCCGAATCCATGAGAAGGTCAGTGCAGGAGAATACTTGTGCTGATGTGAGGGCGAAGCGGGCCTGCAACCAACATGGTGAGTAATGCAGGTCAGCGAGGCGTGATAACTTGCCTGAGTAGCAACATACGCAATTGATGCCTTTGTAACTGACCGCATGCCATGGATTCGCACATTCCCAGATCGTGTTGCCTTTGGTTCCTGATCAACAGAACTAGGAGAAGTGAAGACATGCTTGAATGCCTACTCAGATTGACTCAAATCCTGCCCTTATGTTAGAGTCATTGAGAAATACTCACAGAGACAAGGAGGCCACTTCGAAGAAGTCCGTTCCATGGGTCCTCGGGGTCATACGTGTAGTTCACGTACAAGAAAACAGGCCATTGGTCGCCAGCTACTTGAATCTGGCCACTTACGAGCTTGCTCCTCGTCCTATTGATGCTTAGTTGGAGTTGAATGTAATCAGAGGAAGACAACAAGCTCACTCAGCATTTCCCCAGTCAAGTCCCGCAGGACATAGAAGAGCCCCAGTACGTTCATGGTTGAACCCGCGTCCAGACTTGACATTTCGTGGAATATGAGGACTCAGAGACTGACCCTTAGGCGTGATCCAATCTATGATTGCACTCTTCATCCCTTTTGTATCGTCTGCCCTGGCACTGTTGGCGCCTTTCTGGATCTAGAATTTAGCTGGAAGTAAGTAATAATGAACAATGAATTGATCAATCAGATTACCAGATCGGTGATGGAAATCACATCCCCCTCTGAAGATTCCATCAACTGCGCCTCAAGCCCTGGAATCATGTGAAGGAGCGCACGAAAAACCATGTACTCTTTCCGTTCTCTGAATATGTGTTATAAATTAATCAGGCCCGGGAGTACTGACGTGCATCTTAACTCACACATCTGTTAACAATTCTTGCTCTTTGCCCTTGGTCATAAGTAAGAGACCGTTGGTAATGAGGGTTTGTACGTTGCAAAATGCATGCACAGACCGCCCAAAGTGCCGTCCGTGGTGGACAAGTGGATCCTGAGTCGTTCTGGGAAGAGTTCAGCTCCAGCGTCGACTTGCCAGCGTAAATGACAGGGACTCACGGCTTTTTCCTAGGACCCAGCTGCAAAGCACTGGAGTGCGGGTGCTTCTGGCCAGCCACCTCCTCACCCACAGGTGACATACTATCACGGCGACTGTTCTGTGAAATCGGCATGAGACTGTAGTACTAAGGCAGCGAAAGCAGATGGTCACGACGGTGACTGTTTTGAAGATGCCGCGACGGAGGGATGGACAGGAATTCTATCGAGGTGTTCCCTGCTTTCAAGTTTATCATGATGGCAGTTTTATAGTCTGAGGGAAACCCCCTGTCCGACTCAGAGTTCGAGTCCGGGACCTCTGCTCGTACTGCGGCCACTTCCAGAGTTTCGCCTCATCCATAACTGCTCCAAGTTCTTGGACTGCGATCCTTAGCGTGTCGAATGCATGTCATTTTGATGTGACTGTTACACTGCTAGCACTGCCATTTGCTTCTTGGACTGCTGTCCCTGCCAATTTTGTGGCGTACTGTGACATATACTCATTGCGACTGCAACTGCTTCTGCCAGTGTGGTAGTCAATCTTGTGACGTAACAATGATAGCGGTGGCGGAGCAATATTCTAACTGATCTATTTCCATTTCACACTTGTTGCTCTGATTGGATGAAGGTGCCAGTCTAATTTATTTTTTCGGGAAGTCCAAGTAATAACCAGTTCAAAGGCTCAGTCACAGTTAAGTTGGCAATCCCGATCAAAGCTGTTACTATTTACGTGTCCCAGCAAACTTGAAGAATGCCAACGGTTCGCTTCGATCATGTCACGGTAATTGAATCTGCCGGCTCGTAGTCACAGATTGTCGTAACTGTATCCCTTTACCATATCATCAGAAAGCTGGAACAGTTAAAGTGCACTCGGAACTGTGACGAGCACTCATTCCACTTCACTCAGATCAGCCTCGGCGATGTCAGCATACACATCACAAGAGAGTGGCTGCGTAATCGGTAGGTCGATCACTACTACATATCCTGAGTTCGATGATTGATTCAGTTGTGCAGCCCATCCGGCAGTCACTCTTATCCTTGGCAACGCCGCCAGGTTGCGAGTTGACTTGACACAACAAGGTACACTTTTACTCCATGTTGACAGGTCCTGGATCCTCACCTCGGAGACATTGTTCCGCAGATCATACGGTACCAAGCACCGGCAAGCACGGCCGTGACAAGGACCCCGAGGACAACGCCCCGGCATCGAAAATTGCACACAGTGACCAAGGGGGTAATATGGGTGCTGAAGCTTTGCCTGATGCAAGCCAGTCATTGGTCCCTTGTAAGGAAGGTAGCTTGCAAGCCATTGTCTCTGAACTTGCGGTAGAAATCCAGGAGCTCAAAGGACATGTAGTGGCGCTATTTGGAGATGATGTGGAAAGATTAGATGGCATCTGCGGTCGTTTGAAGGACCTTGCTTGCAAGCACTGCCGCGCTAGCAACCAGGTGCTCGAAGGTGCCCTTGAATCGGTGGATGAATGGCGCTATGAGTTAGATTCCCTTGAAGAGGAATCGCAAATCCCTCTCACTCTCCGCAGCCGCAAATTGTGACATGTATTTGATATTGTTGTCAGTCGAATTGGATGATTTTTGAATCGTCTGGTATAGTACATTTGAAGGGGAATGAATGAGGCAAGCTGCATCCAAAGAAAAGATCGATTGACTGTAATGTATGCACACACATTGGCATGGACGTCTCTAGACTCGGAATACTACTAGTATTGAAGTCGAGCATGTGAGTGAGGCTTACAAAATCTGGGGTAGCCTTCGGCGGAGTACTGCTCAGTAAGGGACAGAGGCTGACTTCAAATGCATACCCATACTGTAGTCACCGGCGGTTTGTTGAACTATCATAGATGTAATAGCAACGTCGTGCTGTCATGTGTGCGCACTGGCACATCAATTGACTTTGCTGATGAGGCGATGTCTCGATGATTGATTGGGTGGTGGCCGAAGGAGCCCGACATAAGGTTTCAGTCTTGTTTGCTGCGCAGGTCAGTAGTTTCCCCCCCCCCCCGATACGAAGATCGAGACCGAGCAAGAATCTGAACCTCTTACCTGTTGGAATACGCAACCGCATGCACAGCCGCATCGTCGTCAGGCCGACTCGATCACCGGTGCGCACATGGCGCACGTCTTGTACATTCCTCACGTATGTTTCTCTTGTTGTACGAGCACATTGCTTTTCCCGCATATTTAATATTTCGTCTATACCTGTGCCTGGATCCTTACAAGATCCTCTATCTCCTTTCACGAACTATACATTTCGTATCATATATAAACTCTGTCTTTTCGTCGAGACACCTCAGTCCATTGTTCACGCACGACGACTGAGTCTTGTCCCTCGATAGCCATCGCACGTCATCTCGTTCCTGCCCAAACTCTCTCATTACCCTGGTGTGCCACTCAATTAGCCAGCCTCTGACTCAGAGTGTGTATCCAGTGTGATTGTCCGAGTCGACTGCTTCTCACTGATGCATGTCTACCTTCTATGCATCCGGGCCACATTTGATGATGTTCAGGATCGATGAGGTTACTGCAAGAGGCAGCCTTGCAATACTAGATGCAACTGGTTCACCAGGAATTCTTCTGGCGTGATGGCCCCACGAGCCACGTACTACTACTAGTATGGGAATGACAGCACACCGACACACTTTCGGGCTCTTGCTAGAGGGTTCATCGCTGTGATCGCATCCTCTCGTACCCAGTTCTACTAGTAGATACCTGGTAGTTCTGCATCTGAGATAGATAAACACCCAATCCTTAAGTTGAACGATGTGAGAGAGTTCGATGACCCACCGTTTTGTTTCCGACCACTCTGAACAATGCTATCCGCAATCTCCCCAATATACATTGTGCTCATATACCCGTATGCCACATTGGTGGCCACGCATCCTGTATCCAGCTCAGTGCCTCGAGTGGCGACAAACAACAAGATGCATGGCATACTTTATCACTCTTCGTGTTCTGAGTGATCGCCTCATTTACCGTCACACGAGTATCCAACAAGTCCAGTCAATACCCCGCACGTTCATGCTGCAGCTAGTATGTCATGATAAAAGGCTAGAATTCATATCCATTAAGACAACCCAGGTCGAATTTATCCCATCCATCCATGTCAGAAAAACATTCCAACACAGACTCTGGCTCGGACTCATAATCAGAGTCAGCTTCACCAAGCTCCAACTCAGTGTCAGTCACGTAATCTGAGTCAGACTCCTCCCTATCATCAACATTGTTGTGAGCTCGAGTATTGTGGTTGGTTGCTGGTGACAGAGGGGACTGATTTGAAGCGGCATGAAAGATCTGCATCGAGTCAGAATGCATCGAATTTGTTGATGTCTCATCAGCATGTGAGTACGTGTGACCAATACCAAGTCCCCAATGATAGCGCATGACCATATCACGATCAGCGAAACTAAACAAAATGTATTTAGTAGGTCAATTTCAACCAAACTGGGGTTGAACCCACCGGTTGATATAATAGCGTTTCCAATCATCTGCATCACCTGAGCAATGAGACATAGCAACCCTATCTGGATGGAGTGGGCCATCATCAAAGGAAGGGATGATGTGGCAACTTCTGAGCACGTCTGCTGGGTCAACAAAACCAAATGCATCCGAGTTGGCCATTGGTAAGAACTTGACTGCGTCCATGACGTGTTGTTCCCATCCAAGAGCGGCGGTACAATCCTGTAAAATATCAAACCACCGTACCCACAGAAACTCCACCCGACGTGGCCGAAAGTCTCTTGACCCAGGTCTGGTGTATATGATATTGGCATGGAAAATTCCCAGCACTCGCGCATACTTAAACGGGTGGTCGCTGCTATCTGAGTTGGACAATAGCAGGATGTCCTGATGATCAGTCCGAGGGTTGATGATGTCATATTCCCGTCGAAGGTCATAGGTGGTGTAATTGATTCGAAGTAAATGGTGGCGATAAAAGTTGTTTCCAGTGAAAACCACATGGTTTAATTGTGATAGACAGTGTGCGTCGGCTTCTGGGAGGTCAAGAGTGGTGTCTGGGTCAAGAATTACATCATGTCCTGGAGAACCCTCCTGGTGGATGGCCGCGATATGGGAAGAATGTGAGCCTTCAGCGTTAAAACACAATCCTAACCCGGGTTTCCTGTGGGTTCAATGCTTGGCGGCATAGTATGAGAAACTGACGTGAGTAGCGGAATCCCCGACATTAGCTTGCACGAATTTCGAGAGCTCTTCAGGGAAATTTTGGGATTGACCGATGACGTGGTGTTCCTCGGGATTATTGGGTACTGGATCCGCAAGATTAAGGACATCACGTCTCATGCGAATTCATCGAATGCGAGCTTGCCGCCGCTCTATTGACGCTAGCTGTGCTATGTAAGCCTTTCAGTTGGTCCAGATGAACTGGCCTTTACTCGTGCGGTGTTCGAGTTCTCCCTGTGCGAACAGTTCAATGTGTAGCAGTACAGGAGAGTGTGGTACATACGGATTGAGTTGAATATGAATCTGTCATGCCATACATTCTGATTTGCGAATGATAATCCGCTAAAGCATGGAGCTTGTAGGTTTGAAGGTTAAATAACTTGGGTTGTCGTGCCTCCGTATGCTGTTTGGGTCCTTGCGATTGGTTTGACTTTCCTTGAGCCTTCCGTCGGAGTCGAGCTTCAGCTTCACGATGCAACTCCTTCGTTGCAAAGTTTGGACATGTATCTGAGGAAAAACCGCGGATACAGTCACCAAGGTCCTTCGTCACAGCCTCCAAAATACGGAGCGTTTCATCAGTATGCAGACGAAGCTTAGCAAGGCCATGCCAGTGACAGAGGACAAAAAGCAGGCGAAGAACCTGCACATTGTGAGGATCCGGTAGAAGTCCTGCAAAAACTGGAATAGAACACTTCCCGGCGATTCCAGTCAACTTCAGAGAGCCAGATGAAATGGAAATAGAATACTGACCTGCAATACATCCTCAAAATCTCGCACAGCAAATCTCTTCATTTCGGACACATTTTTGTGGAAACGCCGAATTGTGTCACGACCAAAGGTTGGTACCTGACGAAATCTTTGTAGGCCAGTCAGTTCTCTAATGAACCTGTCAATAGTAGTCACGGCTCAGCCACCCACCGGCAATCAAGTTCAGCCAGCATGGGCCCCTTCAAACTATCCACCATACGGAGCAAGTGTATAAAGACCGCTCTCCAAACACCCAGTTTGAATTCATGTAACAAGTCGACAACCAACATGAGGAAGAAGTCAAAACCCGTCTGACCAAGTCTCTCCGAAAATGCATTCTAGAAATGAGGGATATGACTAAGTTCTTTCGTCCGCAATAGCCCAAAAATACATACCATAGTTGGGACCAGAGATTCTGGCTTGAGGAGTGCTTCTACCTGAGGAGTGTTGATAATGTACTGTTCTTCATAAATTAGCCGGTGCGCAGAAGAGACCTTTGAGCGTCTTTCTATAGTGACATGCCGAGATAAGGCACTGCATTGCAACATATCATCCTCAGTTGCTATATTCTGCACTTTCTCCTTAGGAACGAGGCACTGCGGACACGGACATCCACCAAGGTTGCGAATGTTGGCTATGAGTACCCTATAGGCCCCATGAGTTCAGCGGTGAGTTCGATGGAGAAGAAAACAAAGATGAATACTTTTCAGGGTAATCTGCAGAATACGTAAAGATCTGAGGAAAAAGTAACCTCTTGACACCGTCCCCACATATAAGCACCATGCCGTGTTCATACACTTGGAGAAATTCATCATCCAAGAGATCTTTCCACTGTGCATGAAATAGTTCTCTATGGCAATGAGTAAATAAATTGTCACCAGGTAACTTATCACCACCAGTATGTTCCATTACGAAGTCCTTGAACTCATCGGGTAGCTGGATTTGAAAACAGTTGGTAGATCTGAATCTTGACAAGCAAGGACATGCACTGTCTGAAAATATGCTGTATGTGAGCAAAGGTTCGTACTCGGTGCACATCGATGATATTTCGACTCATTTCCAAAGTAAACATAAAGAGGCCATAATTTTGCGTCACCGAACGACGTTAGCTGGGTAGAATCGGACCAGAACATCAATGCCACAATTCGTTGAGGCACGGTACAGTCGCTGGTGGGATCTGGGGGTCTGTCCTGCAGCTGACGGTGTGCCGAAATGAATGCTTCGGAATGGAAGAGCTCTCCGTAGACACCCACGTCGACTGCTATATGTGGAAGTTTCCATCGTAGGAGGCAAGGCTCAAAGCGGAAGGATGTGCAACATGAAGGATCCAAGAGCGTTTCACGAACTATTGAGAGCAAAGATCGGCGATGAAATCCAGATATGGTATAGTCTCTTGGACCTGGATGTAGCGAGCACCGGGGAAATGGGACAGAAATGGTGATAGTTCTCTGCATCCAGCTGTCACCCTCTGGTAACCAGTTTCGTGAGTCAGCCCCTCCATAACTTGAAGGTACTGTGCGAGAGGTTCCAGAGTGGCCAAGTTCATGGTCAATTGCAGTCCAATTAGTATGTCGCAGGTCTTCAGGGCGGAAATCTGGACTTGCAATGATCTCGAGGAGGCTTGCGAAGCCCTTTTTTGACTTCGTGACTCCACGATTCCAGTACCAATCCCCGATACGCAGTGAATTCTCATTAGGATAGGGATAGAATGAATTCCCTTGATCAGATGGGAGGGACATAACTTGGACAGGGGCTACTGCAACTCCTGGAGAGTCAAACAGGTCGTCCATGTGCTGATATTCAGGATCATGGATGGGAATTGAACCTTCATCATATAAACGAAACAAGCCAAACGAATTTGGTTGAGTGGCCAACACGGAAGGCCGCCATGGCCTCGAGGAAGATTGAGTGATTTGAGTGGTCGAGCCAGACGGGGCTGGTAAGGCCATCGAAGTGCCCGAGTCAAGGTCCAACATGTCACGGTCTTCTGGGGGGGGCACCACAGTTTGCAGAGGTGAAGGAGGCTCTGGGAGTGTGTCCCAAAAACGTTTTGGAAGCTGATGGTTGAGTCACCTGCCCCTCCGAACAGACAAGGGTAATGCGTCATCGTCCTATGCTCCTGTCAGACAAGCGCATTGCTGAAAGAGGAAGATACTATATATGCACTAGTAGTACTTTGCCTGTCTCTGGCCCGATTGTGCAGGCTTCTTGATGTCGAGTTGAGGGCGCTGTGAGGAGGGGATGCATTGTAACAGGTAAGTTTGATGGTAAGTCTAACGAAAATAAGCATGGATTGCGCACCGCCAACAACCTGGGCCACAACCTCAGGCTGATGCCGAGTCAGGTCCAGAGCCTCTGACTCAGACAGACCTCCATCCAGTACGGACGAGACTTTGCCTTCGAAACGGCGCCTCTTTGCCTGATAGACTTCTTTTGCGTGTCTGAGAGCATTTGCTAGATGTTTCTTGCCCCTATGACAATTTTTTTTATGTCTTGTGAAAGCCCCAGTGTTGTCGAAAAAGTGGCCACAAATGCATGTTTGACCAGAACTCGGAAACATGAACCTGAGACGTTGATGTGGTATCAGTGAAAAGTCTGAGTCAAAAATGGTGGTATAAGGCTAGCTCTCCTGTTGCCAGTGTTTGCCACTCCAACCCACAACCTAAGGTAGGTTGTCAATGGCAAGGTTCTAGGCTCGTTCATCATGCATCAGCATTCATCCTTTCCTTCAGCCGAGACTTACAGACATCAAACGCGATGGCTACTTCGAAATCAGTGCCATATCAGACCCCACGCCTGTACCATCGCCATTGTCCCTTGAACCAGGCCGTCGGTATAGATGGCACAGATACACAAAGATGGAGGATACACGTCGATTGAGCTGACTCCAAGTCGGCGCGTCAAGTTTTGCGCTGGAGGCTTTCCCCTTACTAGTAGGCTCAATAGTAAACATTTGAATACTTCAAAAACTACCAACGATATGGTGCACAAGCAAAGAGTTTGCCATTTGATGGTAATACTCTAGTCAAGATTTACAGCTAAATTCAAATCGATAGACCGTGCACGCTCAGATTTCAGTTTACACTTATATTACTGGCCAAATAGAACTATGCCTAATCGAGCTACCATTGTAAGTACATGGGTCCCAGAAAACTTGGGCACTTTCCACTAGTCATGGTCAGTCGACATCTGATCGAAGATGAGAAATGGTGAACAGAAACCATCGACACATTCCCTGTGCTGTCAAAGAACAAACCATAACAATGGCGGCTCACATAAAGCCAAGACAATTCAGTGGACAATGAAAACAATCGAGAAAACTTACATGCTGTGCCCATACGTCGCGTGTATGTTGAGTTCATGTTTAGCACTTATCTCTAATGTAAACTTTACGCGATTCCGAAACACGATCAGCCACATGCGACTGGCGCACTACAGGAAGCATAACCGTAAGCGAAAGGCTGCGAGTAGTATGTGCATACATAGGAGCAGAGGCGTACCGGCAGAATGGCCATACTTATTGTCAGCCGATGGAAGCAGTCACTGGCATGAGCTGCAGTAATAGCAGTGATGGCAATGTAGTAGCAGTGCATTTCATTTCCAAACTAGTAGAACTGCCATAAGTAGAAGGTGTCAATGAGCGCAGGGAGGGCAGCTGATGCCAGCGACTGGATGTAATATATGAATGGTCTGGTGATTTGTTTTACAACTTGACAGCCCGCGCTGTGCAGTTTGGAAAGAACAGCGAGTTTCCACAGTTGCGCGGATCCTTTGCCAGTGACCAACTGTCGCCATTAGCTAGCAATTGTTCACTAAAAAGTTGAACCATGTGACAACAGTTCTGGATTAAGTAGCTGTGTCCCAGCGACAATTATATACCACCCAGTCTGGTCATAGCACAGATATCCCGACTTCCACAATGTCTACGCATTGCTCAGTCACATCATCTTGCTCCGCCTATTCCCAGGCTAAAGCTCGTGTCTCGCGTCCTGCTGCTCTCCATGCAAAAAATCCAGACCACATTGTCGCTTCCAACAGTAAACAGTGGTCAACTCCATCTTCCACCACTCCTGGGGGAGAAGATACCATCCACCTTCCCAAGAGACGAAAGAGATCAGATACATTTGTAGGTGTTTCAAACTAGGAGTTCCTGAGTCAATATACTCACTTCTATCAAAAGTTCGATGCCGAGCAAACCCCCGAAGTGAGGGAGTACATGAATATGCAAACGCTTCACCTTGCTCGAATGAGTCGGGAAGTTTATACTGCAAAAATTCATTACCACCGTCTTCGTATGCGCGAGCTGGCGATGATGTGATCGTATGTGGAGGATGAATTAGAGGAGAGTCAGGCATGCCTCAATCAGGTTGAGCGTCGGATTGGCAAGATCCGCAAACGACTGTACGACAGCAGGTGTACAGCAAGCATTGACCAGAGTAGGCAACAGTGGTCTCGTCTCTTTGACGGCTCCTCTCATGCTACCTTTGATTGTAGTGAGCCCGAGGCTGAGTCTGGCTACCAGGGCTCTGAATGTAGTACCCATCATGGCAGTGTTCTTCCTCCCTCTCCAGGGAAAGTTACTTATGAATAGTTGAGTCTCAAATACAATGTTGTACCACTTTTCATATCGAGATTAGTGTCTTGAATTAGGTTGTGTTCCTCAGAATTGGAGCTCACTTAGTCTCGATCCATTATAGGAAATTCGGGTGAACACGGGAAGCAAATGTTTCCTATCGTTATGGAGCGCGGAAAATCCCGACACTAGAGAGCGCTTTCCAATAACGGCTCGAGACTAGTGTGACCGGAGCTGTCTGAGTCACGTTATCGCGCATCCCATTTTGGGCCTAGAAAACTCCCAAGGGGCTAGAAATTCACATGACACTGCATTCGGCATTTCCCGCTGCTCGAATCAAACAGAAGACCTTGGCCCTGTTGGGGCCAGGAATAATGTTAGTACTATAAGCCAACTGCATTCCGTCCTTCAGAGCTGGAGGAGGTCGATCCCAATTCATTTGATTTGTTGATGCTTGCGAATCTTTGCTTGCCTGCTCGGGCTGGTGCTGCACGTTCGCTCAGATTCGTCAGTCCTATCAGATTGCCACTCTCATCTCGTACAAAAAATACCATCAACGAAGTTACAACATTATGTCTCCTACTTCTATAGGCACATGATTTCATGAGGTATGCTTTCTCCTACGTTTCTTTACTTTTTTACCTTTAAAAAAAATCTAATTATCATCTGCCAGAAACGGTCACGCGCACGTTTGTAGTCACTCCAAATTGTAGAACAAGCAACGACGAAGGTTGTTTGATAGCTTCATTGAATTCAACGACCTTATGTTGCCCAAGACGAATACTCACCGTGACAGTCCACCCTCTGAACCAAAAAACAGTTTTCTGGATCTTACTTGTGAAAGATGTGATCATTTTTTTTCTCGTACATCAGAGGTCCCTTACATCCATATAGAATATCCATAACACTTCCTTGCATACGAAAATTACAACTTACAGCCTGCCTGTCCTCGCCTTTCGCTATCTCCATCATCCACCGGTAAACGGGTCCAGGTTTGATGTCTGCAGCCTGACGTACTTTGTTGATCCTACTCTCAACAGGGGCCCACGGTGACGCGATCTACCCCCGATACAGCAGAGCGCTGGCATTTTTGCTCCTTTCTCACGCCGCTGTCGAATCTTGGAACCGAGATGAATGAAGGAAACGGAGTAATAGTGGCGACCTCTTAAGCGCTTGCAAGGGACTCATGTGTCCTTGAACATGACATAGTCCCCGAGGCTCGAATAGACGAAAACTTCCAATGACAGCAATGTTTGCTGAGGCGCATGATTATCTAGGACATTTGGCCGCTCAGGGTGTTCCTTCAGCATGCACGTTGTTGGCCAGCCTTCCAGTACGTATCATGCTTACTCACTGGCGTAGTACTGCCACTTAGTACATAGCCGAAATGCAGCAGCTACGCAACTACTATGTGAGTGCGGCAAAGTACCGAGACTGCTGCAGTGCTGCTTCATCAGTGTGCAGTGCCAGTCATGCTGTCAGTTACTGGGGTAATATCTGGCGGGCTTTCACGCACTTTATGTCATGCGACGTGAGTCTTCGAAAACATTGTCACGGTGGTCCCTCAACTTTCCTCAAGGCTTGTGCTTCTCATCGAAATTTCTATGATCATCGATTCCCAACAGAGTAATTCACAACAATGGAAATCGTTGCTCCTTTAGTGTTGGCAATAATAGTATGACTGTCAATCCTATTCACGATGATTCCCATCCAAGTCTCCACATCCAACCAGCAGATTGCCATTGGTATAAATCCAACTTGTGTTGGCTCAATTTTTGGATCTCTACCACCACGACCCTCTCCTGATCTTACTATTGGCACTAATCCAAGAGCATGTCAGGCTCTATTCCGCCGACTTATATTGACGCTGGCAACGCGCACCAACTCAGACAGATGGGCAGTAGTTTACACCCAACTCGGTTGACTTTGAGCTCTCTCCTGACCATGAACTAGGGCAGTGGCTTTCTCGTGCAGGACCAAATCCTTGACAATTTTCTGGACCAGACAGAGTCCGGGGACACATCATGCCAGCCTCTTGGCACGTTCTTCACCCCAGACACAGTTCCTTCTGTTCCTTCTGACACTGTTTCAGTGTCCAGCGATACATTTTTTGGGTCGATTGAATACACTGGCGCCAGTACACAAGGTCCAGCAAGTAGCTATGGACGCTCTGCCTTCACCGACATGTTCCTGGGCCCCATTTCCAGCGGCAGATCCCCGGCATTGGCCTCATCAACTCGAAGCACTCGTGCTGGCCCCGATGGCGCTTCCGAAGGCAAGCTCCGAAAGAGCGATCTTTCAGTCGCTGACAGGAACAATTTTGAATGCGCATTTGATCTCGTCGTTTGAGATATCATCTGTTCCCTGGGTTGGGACAGTGAAGGTCTTGATGACGCCACCCAGGAATGTCTCAGTCAAGCTTGTATTGAAAGCGGGCACTGTTTGTCATCTCTTTTTTCAAGCAGGAATCATCACTCAACCGAACTATTGGAACTTTATAAACTTCCTGGGAAAAGGTAGGGAAATTGGTGAGCAAACCGTATTGTTTTGGATACAGTACTTAACCATATATTCCGTAGTTCGGGGATCAAAGATTGACTTTTCAGAGTAAGATGGTGCAGACAGCAGTGCCCTTTGCAAACAGATATAACATGTCTGGTATCGTCGAGGAAGCGCGTCATCATCTTCAGCCCCCCCAGAAGCCAATCACAGTCACGCAGCTGTGTGAAAACATGATCGACAACCATAATTGGAGCGGATACTACCTACATAACTACGCCGGCACTGCCTCCAAGGTAAGTCTTAATCGTGTATTTCATGCATCCTTCACCCTTTAACTATGTTTTGAAGGGAAATATACTATTCGCAAATCCAATATTACTCGACTATCATGTGCAATTTTGGTATAAATATCCAATGTCACCCCTTCGACGCCTTAATCTGAGCAAGGATCTGCTGTGGACCACAACTCCAGTTCGCCTCTTTGCCACTTCCGTGACTGCTGTAAGCAACATGTTCATTCTTCGGATAATTATTTGAATGGGTACTAGTTGGCTTGTGCACTTCGCCATGCAGCGCGTGGCACTGAATCCAACTCAAAAGTTGACGCGAGCCTCCGTTTCAGCGCAGAGACTTACGCTCCTATGGAGACAAGAATAATCGCTGGGATCGACGAGGTGTTACTAAACAAGGACACAGCAGAGGCCACCCGACGTGGACTGCAAAAGACGCTTTTTGATCTTCACCAACGAGGGTTGTGAGTATTTATATCCGCGCGCCATACCTCTAAAGTTGCACCTTCAATAGAAAATATCTTCCCAAGGCCCAGACTAAACCCTCGAACTTCTACATACCCACTTTCGAACAATTATCGTCACTCACGCGAGCACAACCCTATACCAAATCGAAGATCAATGTTTTCTTTCCTCAGGAGACCCAGGAACTCATCAGTTCAAGTGTACAAGGTCAAGCATTCGCATTCAAAGTCACCCAGGGTCAGGCTTCTTACCACGACGAAGCTCAGGCTAACTTTGAGGGTTGGATGTCAGCTGAATTCGGTGATAGTGTTTGAGACACGGCAACCATGGGACTTAGTAGTACACTTTATCATATGGCATTCCATAGTCACCCGAGTATATAGTCGCTGCGTTTGTTGTTCACCTTACTGATTTCGGGTATTCGATCGACATGTTACCGGTTGTTTTTGTACTATACTAGTTTGATACTAGTTTTCCACTTTCTCACTCTTTCATTGAGCCCGTGAAAAGCCTTTCCCCTGAACTTACACTGGTGAGAAAACGGACTCGATGTCTTTGAGGCAACCATGATTGACTCGGAGGGGCTCGGGGTCGTGAAAGACGCGCCGGTGGAAGTGCGGGGTCACGAGGACACGCCGCGGAGGACCAGCTACCTGCAATGACAGGCAAGCATGGAAAGGGAACCAGGTCGTGAAAGACGTGCCGATGGAAGTGCAGGGTCGCGGTGACACTTCGTCGAAGACTAGCCTGACCTGCCTGCCAGTGCAAGCAAGGAAGTATAAGTAAAGGAGGTCGGGAGGGATGACGCACCGATGGATGTGCATGTGCGCATACTAGTAAGTGGGCACCAACTGGCGGTTAACACTGGTGTGAAGCCACAAGCAAACTATTGTAGTCTACGCGTGACGCGTGACTAGTACTTATTTATTATATTGTCGTTGTCTGATTGCGCCCGTCACGCGTCACAGTTGGCGCGTTGACCGTGACGTTGCCACTAACATCGCCGTCATGGCTCGCACGAAACAGACCGCCCAGAAGACTACTGGTGGGACGGCTCCTCGAGTTAGACTCATTGTCCGCCCCCCATGCAAATCCCCGCTGGCTTCGGAGGTCGTGCCACGAAGTTCAACAAGTAGATCTCAGTCTAATGCTCCCCCCAAGTTCATTGCCAACTGTGATAGCGCCGTTCAGGCTCTGCTCAAGCCAGCCTTGGAGCGTGATGTTCAACTAGAAGGACCTCATACCCGACCCTGTCTGCAGGCATTGCATTCCCTTGGGCCATCAGAAGGCTTACCCGATGGCAATAACGATGTGGGTACTTCCTTGGTGACCCGTCCTGCATAAGTTCATAGTGTGTATCCCCTCAGTTTTGTCACATGTGCGCAGACGGTGGTGAACTATGGAGATGTAATGTTTGTGTGCGCTCCGAGTGCAAGAAATGTGTCGAGATTCTCCCCGACTTTATTCCAATCGTTCAGCACGAAGACGTCAAGTACTTGTGTGTTTCGTGTCACCTCATGGACAATCATAAGACCAGAACGGTCATACCATACATGGTAAGCCTGTCCTACTGCCTCGCAGCAGTGCCCACCCAGATCTGCTAGTGCCACTCTGACCTGATCTCTAGGCCTTCTATCAAGATGGGAAACCCGTGCTCCATGCATCGCCACATGTGGTTGGACGTTTCGAATTATCTCCAAAGTCTGTCATACAAGCACCTGTCACTGCTGTCATCCATGTTCACCTAAAGGATCATATACCTGCCAAAGGACCGGTCAACGTGTTACACGATTTCCTTCAACCTCATTTTGTTGACTCTGGTGGGCTTGTGATGGCCATTATGCCATTCGACTTGGGAACAGAAGGGAAGATGAAGACCTACTCGAAGAAGGCCACCAGCGTCGCAGAAAAGATCCTTGCTGTTGCTCCCTCCCGGGTAATCTTCGTCCTAACCACGCACACGGATGGTGATCGAGGCAATTTCTTTGCTGGCACACAGGGTGGCAAATTGATGTCTGCCGAGATCCAGCAGGTACATCGAAGTTACTCCAGCCTGTTCCTCACCTTGACAACCATTCATAGTTCTTCGAAGTAGTATTCGACCCGTTCAAGGCCATAACTCAGAGTGCCATCTTGTATGTACTCAGTTGCGGGCAATATATTCGTCACTCTACTACTCGCAAAGAATTCACGAAGGCGATTGCGAGGTGAGTCGACCCTCCATTGCTGAAGATTCAGCATTAGAGTCGTACAGTGGCTCAAAAAACTGTCCGCATGTTTGCATATTTTCACCTAAAGTCAATATCCTGCGACGACCCTAACCTGGACTGTCATTATGTTAGTGTATGGAATAAAGTAC